>JADBJO010004250.1:175000-182500 GCA_016801955.1 Conus betulinus | reverse complement strand
ACAAACGAAGTAATAGTTCATTCAGATCCAGTGGTACCTAGCAATCGCCCTTCTTTCTCTTCAAATTCTAAACATATTCCCAGATCTACACTATTTCATTATCTTAAGGTCATATAGATGTATTCTGTGTCACTTAATCTCCATTTTTATTATCCCTTCATGTTAATTAGTCTTTCAAATAACTTAAACAGCTTTAAATTAGATTTAGAAACTGAAATATGCTTTCCTACCGAGTTTTCCCCCTGCTTTTTCACTCTGATCACAATGTCACATTCGCATATCATGAATATTAATCACTGCACTTTACTGCAGGTTTGCCTGTTGCTCTTGCTGATCTAACAATATGGTCATTGAGAGTCACTCTGATTTGTCTGTCTGTCACTTTCTCGTTCCCTCCGTTCCCTCTCAGACTCTTTTCAAGTCACGTTCACACCGTTTCCTTTCACCCCCTTTTCATCCCAATGTCGCTGAGATGTTTTAATTCGTTGTTGCCATAGTAACTGGTCTAAGGCAATCCTCAATTATAGCTGTATTTTCCATTTCTGTGATGAAGACATGTATTCCATGTTCACCGCCTTCGCCGCAATTTTGTTTCCCCTAATGGCATTACATTGTATCCAGAATATGACGTAAACTTGACCTTTGACCCTCCACTTTCTTTCTTTCGAAAGATCCGAATGTCTCGTGTAAAATGGCACCGCATTCGATAAATACGTGTATCAAACTGAAACTGGATTGTTTTTCCATCATTGTTAAATTTCTACAGTACTACCAGCCACAGTTCACAGCATCGAGTACTGCTGTATCGTGCAGTCCTGTTTTGGGTACATGTGCACCAATCGTACCGAAAACTTTCTTTCGCACCGGTAGTGCCTGTGTCGGTATCATTCACTACATGAAGCAACCTCTCTCTGATGGCTGTGGCTTAGACCTACACTTGCTTGTAAAATGATTGTCCTGCCGTATTTGCTACACATCAGCAGACCATGCAAAAAATTATTCTTAACTGCTAATCTTCTATTTCACAATAAAAGTTTCTTTTGCCGATATTCTGATGATTCTTTTTTTTTTTTTTTTTTTTTTTTTTAAATTAAAACGAAAGGACAGAAGTTGCTGACGTTTCGGTCGTAGACCGTCTTCAGGACTGATGACATAAAATGATATACAAATAAATACGTATAGAAAATGACCTCTCTGTGTGTGTGTGTGTGTGTGTGTGTGTGCGTGCGTGCGTGCGCGCGCGCGCGCGCGCGCGCGCGTTCACATGCGTGTATGTGTACGTGTCTGTATAATGCCTTTGCCTGCACACACACACACACACACACAAGCACGGGCACGGGTCTGTGTGCATACGCGCGCGCGCGCGCACACACACACACACACACACACACACACACACACACACACACACACACACACACGTCTTAAAACACGCATTCTTCCGTTTACATATTTGCATCTAAACTTCATTTTCTGTACGTATTTACTTGTCTTTCATTTGATGTCATCCGTCCCGAAGACGGTTTACGACCGACACGTCGACAATTTCTGTTCTTTTGTTTCTGTGGAAAATTTGCTGTACATTTTCAAAAGAAAGTTTTCTATGCTGGGTCACCGGGTTTTTAAGGTGGAGTGCTGGTAATTGTTTTAGGCCGGGGTCCAGGGGCCGCCTAGGCCCCGGTGGGGTCTAGGGGCAAAGCCCTGGTGGGGGGACCAGGGGGGGCACAGCCCCCCGGCCGAAAATTGGTTTTTGACATTTTTAAAGCTGTTTCGTGGCAGCTACTGTGAACTGGGGAGACATTATTAATAGCGTTTTTTTAAGCCGAGGGGTGGGGGGTAGGTGGATGCTGTTGTACCAAAGCCCTCCCCCCCCCCCCCCCCCGATCCGGCCCTGGAGAATCTTGGTGAGTGTGTACTTCACTTTTTCTTCTGTTTCACCGAGTGTATCGCGCTGCTTCCTGGTCGTATCCCCCAGAGACCTCCGGTAGGCTATTGTGAGCTGGCAGACGGCTCACAACTGACTGACGCCCGTGCCTGCGCCACAAAGATGTCTGCAGAAGACCGCCCAGCCTGGCATTTTGCTGTCAGACAGGGCGTACAGAAAGCAGAGGAGGCGAGGAAACACATCCCTCGCTCAAAAGAGATCCAGGAGGAAGGACAGGCAACGGCAGCCGCAGCAGACATCATCGCTCACTCGCAGCAGCAAATGCAGCAGATTGCCACTAGCGAGTCGGACTGTACAGCCACTCGCGAAAGTGCAGATAAACCCAACATACGGATGCTACACCATCGTCTCCCGAAGACGGAGGGATGCCGACGACGACGATGATCGCTGCTGCAGCAGCCAAGTTCATTTCTTTCAGCTGTTCCAATGACGCGCGTCTTCAACTCTAGCTACTTTCATGGCCTTTCTGTGTTGTTAGATTTCTTCCACTGTCGATGAGATTCTCACGCAAAGACTGCTCTGCGTCACCTCACCACTTCATCTTTACCTCTCTAATCACGATCTTTCGCACAGTTTCAGTTCTGTAGCGAACTGTTTCGAAGTTTCGTCTTGTTCTCGTGCCGTGCTATAAAATTTGTAACGGGCGTTCTTGAAATCATAGTCATTCGTCAAACTTTCCTACCCGTGTTCTGTTAGTCTCTAAGTTGGAAAAAATTGCCTGCCCTTTTCTCCAACGCATAAGATCAGATATGTACACAACTTCACTTCTGCCTCTCACAGGTCACATGAATATGAAAGTCGTGTAGACCTAGTAGGGACGTGAAAAAAAAGACATCACTAGATCCAGAAATGAACACCACCATCAATTAAAAAAAAGGAAAAACAAAGCCCAGTAAAAGTGTATACATCGGGGCCACGTGACCCCCCCCCCCCCCCCCCCCCCCCCCCCCAAAAAAAAAAAAAAAAAAAAAAGTGAAAGAAAAGAAAAGAGAATCTAAGGTCGCTGAACGAGAAGTTACGTCAACAGGCAAAGGTGACAAATGGATCGAACTGCCATGGCTATTGCATCCCCCGAACCGCCATCACGTCGCTTCGAATTTTCCGAGAGAGATTAAGGTGGGAGCTATGCCGAACGTTGAATTTCACATGAAACCGGGCAGACACTCGCAATAGTAGTGAAAAATCTAGAGCGGTATACCTTAACAAGATCTCAGTTAGTCCCCACCCCCTTTTTTTTTTTTTCTTTCTTTCTTTCTTCTTTTTTCTTTTCCCAATTGCGCGCTGCCGAAGGGAAGACACAATTTGGAACTAACGTCCTTCTTCCGCGCACCGCCGGAATAAAGCAGTTTACAGAAACCTCTTTCCACTACGTCACGCTGCCCTTTCTTTCCTCTTCCTTTATGTATAATTCATATGTGATCTCAGGAATGTAAATTTAGGAACAACATATTTGGTAAATTTTCTCTGTATTTCTAATACCAAAAAAATAGCGCTTTTTTAAATGCTAATGTCAACTGATTTTCTTGCAGGTTTGGAGAACCCACACATACATATAAACAGGAAAAAAATAAGGTAGCAAAGTCGCTCTGGAATTGTGTATTACTGCCGTGAGATCAGCCACAGTCAAAGAACTGACAACTGCTGTCAGGAAAAAAAAATGGCACAGAGACGAATGATGTCGTGGGGATTCTGTTTATTGACGGCTGTCGTTTTGACAGTTCCAACCGAATGTCAGAATGTTCGACCATCCACTCAGCCCGTCTCCTCTAGGGATGAGCCGTCTCAGTACCTGGCCAAAGATAATCGGTTCGATCGTGTTTTGAGCAACTCAACAGAAAGGACAACGGAAGCAAAGTCTCCAGTTCAGGTGTTAAACGACACAACAGAGAGAAGATAAAGGCTACAAAGTCTAAAGGTCAGGTTTGGAACGACAGTTCCACAGAAAGAAGGACAACTCAAATGAAATCTGATGGTCAGGTTTTGAACAACGACTCGGAGGAAAGGACCATGGAAACAAAGTGCAAAAGTAATGTTTTGAACGGCTCTTCAACAGAGAAGGAAACGAAAACAAACTCGCAAAGTCAGGCTTTGAACGACGAACAAGCGGTAAACACAACGGAATTGAAGATTCAAACATCAACAGAAGTTTATGCTGCATCTGGTAAACCGACAGCAAAGAAATCAACACAAGTTGGCGCTCTTAAACAACAAACACAAGACAAGGGAGCTGGGGACAGACCGAAAAAACATTGGCTGTTGTCTCCGTCTGGTGTGCATAATACCTCCAGAGGTCATGAGCATGTTCCCACTGAAATGACTAACTACCCAGACAGCGACATGACTCTCGCCCTCCCTCTGACGGCAGATGCTATAGCCAATAACCAGCTAACAGCAGTCCCACCCCGTGATATTAGCGACAAGGAGACGGATGACATGGCTGAAGACATCATCACAGATGACACCTGCTTGACGGAGGTGGCCGAGCGGCTGGTCAGAGAGGCCAGCTGTGTTGGGGAGCAGTGGTCATGTAGCGGACGATGCGGACAGTTCCGACTCCTCCCTTGCTCCTGTCACCACCAGTGCCACATCTATCGTACCTGTTGCTACGATTACCATGAGCAATGCCTCCAGGCGGATCCGGTTGCAGGGGAGAATTTACCACCGTTTAATGTAACTCAAGTGAACGGAACAATTATCCTGATTTCAAATACCGAGCCTCCAGACCTTTTACAACCTCCTGCGTGGCTAGGAGCTCACGATGATAGTTCTGCACATGGCAAACTCCCAGAGCAACTGGAGATACCAGTTGGCCAGTGTGTCCCTCAGGTCATGGCCCGACTCATCGCCTCTTGTCCTGAAGAAACTGACCCTCAGCTTCAGAGGGACTGTGAGGCTGCCTCTCCCTTCCGACTGTCTGACGTCACACCGGTCACTGACTCTGTGACAGGTCTGGCCTTTCGGAACGAACACTGTTGTGCCTGCTGGCGGCAATACTGGCAGTTCCATGCCTGTCACAATTATGTCCTGGAGCCAGAGGCCGCCTGGATGAGAGAGACCATACGCTGTGATGCCACTTATCCTCCCTTTTTCCGCTGGGTTGCCAAGCTGTATGTGCCCATCGAGAAAACCGGACCACAGTTCACGACTGCTTCTGAGTTTGTCACATACTTGCAAGATGGTTATGAAAATGTGCTTTGGGAACATCCCAACGGCTATCCTAAATATCCCTGTACACAGGTTAAAACAGACCTTTACCCCGACACTTGCCCTGCATGTCAGGTTGAACCCACGAAAGGAGACAATAAACTACCTCAGTGCCAGAGCTATCTCTCCTCGTAGAAATGTTCAATCTGCTTCCAAATATGTATAGGTTTTACAACAATGTGCAGTGTTTATACTGTGATCTTGTCAAAGATCGCAGCAGATGAAAAACATGGCACTAACAACACGGTGCTTACCTTCGCTCACCTAAAAACTCTGGCACAATCATTGGAGTGTGTGATTCCTGACAAAAAACAGCTCTGGCCCAGATACGTTTCCCATAGCGCGACATTCACCATCCTCTTGTCTTGGAGCGTTAGCAGCCAGTCGTGGTCGATGACCAACGAGAAAGCGATGGAAGTATTGGAAGATAATTCCCCCTGGCAGGGACAGGTGATGTGGAAACAGCTGCGATGTGATGATGACAGCTGCATGACGCAGTCCTGTGGTCCCTACAGTGTCATGCATGATGGTATCTGCACAGACAGGTTTGTCCCTTACACGTCTGCTGTGACCATCTGTCTGATGGCTGCCTCCATAACACTCGCTGTAACCTGCAGTCAGTGTTGGAGTACTTCCTTGCCATCCCCTCAAATTCGTCCGCCTCCAACGTCCCTAGAGAAAGCCATCATGAATGCATTGATTAAAGAGGCCCCAGGGAGGTTTGGAACTGGCAGAGAAGCCTGTGAGCTGGGAACCTGCGAGCTGGCCACTCACGTGTCAGAGAATGGGATCACCTTCGTGGTCTGGTCGCAGACCTCGATGAGAAATCCCAAGGAGTACCAGGTGAAGGAGGAGGAAGCGGTGGCCAGCAGGGTGGTGAGTCATCTCTGGCAGCTGGGCGTTCGGGGCTGGGTCAGGATCTGTTTCCAGGACGCCCTCTACAGAGCAGCCATTGAGACTTTCACTGAAAAGCGATGCTTCCCAGGAGACGTGTGCTGCGCTACATCTCCATGTCCTCAGGCACTGCTTCTGCCGGCCAACTCATCTTCAAGGCTGTGTGGCTCCTGGTGATTCTTATCCTGTTCCAGCAAACGTACTGATGGCATTATACCTCTCTGTACAGACACGACAGCAAGTATACTGACGGCAAGATGCCTTTCTGTACTAACATGACTGCAAGCATGCTGATGTCATCTCCCCTGTACTGACATGACTTCAAGCATACCGATGACATCTCTTCGCACTGACTTGACTTCAAGCATACTGATGACATCTCTTCGCACTGACTTGACTTCAAGCATACCGATGACATCTCTTCGCACTGACTTGACTTCAACCATACTGATGACATCTCTTCGCACTGACATGACTTCAAGCACACTGATGACATCTCTTCGCACTGACATGACTTCAAGCATACTGATGACATCTCTCGGAACTGACACGGAGGCAGGTGACATGACGTGTTTCTATTCTGACAAGACTTTAAACATGGCTGACGTCGTGACACTTTTTTCTACTGACGTAACCGCAGACATACTAATGGCACTGCGCCTATCTGTACCAGTGTAATGTAAGCATACTTACAACATCGTGCCTTCCCGTACTGACATGTCTGGAATCGTACAGATGACATCTTTCTGTACTGATATTACTGCCAGGTGTATCTATGTCACCTTTGTGTACAGAAGTAACTGCAGGCACACTCGATGACAAGGCATCTTTGCGTGCTGATAGACCAGAGGCATACCGATGACGCCTTTATGTGAGAAAATTCTGAAGGTGTATCCCTAATATCTTTCTGTACTGACATTACAGCAGATCTATCAATGTCACGTTTCTGTACAGATATAACTACAGGCACATCAGTGACAGACATCTGTCTGTGCTGACATGAACGAAGGCATACTGAAGACGCCTTTCTGTGATAAAATTACTGCAGACGTATCTATGTCACCTTTCTGTACAGATACAACTGCAGGTACATTGATGACAGGGCATCTTTCTGTGCTGATGTGACCGAAGGCATACTGATGACATGGTTCTGTTCTAGAATGACTGCAGGCATATCGTAGTCACCCATTCTCTACTACTGACGTTATCGCAGGTACCGCTATGTCGCCTTTCTATACAGATGTAACTGCAGGCACATTCATGACAAGACATCTTTCTGTACTGACATGACGAGGCATACAGATGACACCTTTCTGTGCCAACATGACCACGCGTATACTGATGGCGTGACACCTGTCATGGAGAGAATAAGGAAAACCTTGATCTCTTGGTAAAAAAAAAAAAAAAAGAGGGGTGGGGTGGGGGTAATAGTTGTAGTCGTCAAGGGAAACATTTGT
>JADBJO010004250.1:162500-170000 GCA_016801955.1 Conus betulinus | reverse complement strand
ATTGATTATATAGTACGCTGTTTCTGCAATGATTGATTATATAGTGCGCTGTTCCTACACTGATTGATTATAGTACACTGATTCTACGATGATTGATTATAGTACGCGGTTTCTACAATGATTGATTATATAGTGCGCTGTTTCTACAATGATTGATTATATAGTGCGCTGTTTCTACAATGATTGATGATATAGTACGCTATTTCTACAATTATTGATTACATAGTACGCGGTTTCTACAATGATTGTTTATAGTACGCTTTTTATAAGGATTGATTATAGTACGCTGTTTACTACCATGCTCTCGGCAACACGTCGACGCTGGCGTGTTATGTATGATATACTATGCTATTATCTGTGTTACGTTGTAGTAGATCATTTGATAGTTTGATGGGCATTCTGTGCTATTCTGTTAATTGTTGTAACACTCGGATGTCAATAAAGTAGTTTCATCTGTGTTGCATTAATTCCTCCTTGCGAATTTGTTTCCATTGTACATACGTTGAAGATTGTGATGATGATGTTGAAAGTAATGACGACGCTGCTGCTGTTGGGCCATCATCTTTATCGTGAGCTGCAGCAGCAGCGACATTTCCAGGATGAACCGTCTTACTGTGTGATAAAGGATAGGCAGTCTTTCATCAAAACAAATTTATACTGTCAACACAACTTTCACACTCTTTAGATTGGGGGAAAAAAGTAAAATTCAAATTGATTTTAAAACCCTGTTAATATACATGAAGAACTTAGAACCTCAAGCCTATTGTAATACATGCATATAAAATACAACATTCACACTAATATAGTACAATACCTACGTAAAAAAAACGCCACAAAGCATGGACTATAAAGCTGTCAAGTTTCAAGTATAACAAAGTAACAGATAAAAAAGTATGCAATCACTGAAAATACTAGGCACATTTAATTCAAGACTACTTACATATGTGATCCTCTCACTATGTGACGCACACCCAGTGACCTCCTACTGCTTGTGTGACAGTACCTACACCGAGGGACGCCTGGAGTGATCTACTGGGATTACAAGTAAACAAATACACAAACAGACAGAGAAGGACACAAAAACAAAGTAAACATAAAAGATAACAATAAAAGACACACATATACACAACAACAACAAAACACAAACGAACACAAAGAACTCAAGGACATAAAAGCAAATCTAGAAATAAACAGATACATACAAAAGAACACGTAAACAAGCAACAAAACAAAGAAACAAATGCACACAACCAAACACGCAGAAGTACAGTAAGCAAAGACATACAAAGAAAGAAAAAAAAAAAACACACACACACACACAAAAAAAAACACTAGTCATCCAAGCTATTAAAACCACCAGCCAGCCAACCAAATGAGCTCACAAGGAGTGCGTCGGTCAAGCAGGTGAACAAACTGGCAAAAAAGCTAAAGGAGAGAGCAAGGAATAAAGGTTTCTTAAAAAAAAAAACTCATATGGTACATATATATATATATATATATATATATATATATATATATATATATATATATATATATATATATATAGTTCCGTTAGCGGTAGAAACAGTAGAAAAAAAAAAACGATATTCATTTAAATGGAAAATCAGCGGAAGAATTCGTGGTTTCAGATTATGCCAGGAATTAAGGATGTTAAACCACAAGATACAGATTTTTACGGGAAACGAGACACTGACAGAAAATACAGATATCCACATGTATGCAAAATAAAGAGAAGAACTCAAACAGTACTACATGCAAACAGAAAAAAATCAGCAGGAGCACTCATACAACAAAGATTATTTCTGTACACGGTAAAATGGCAGAAGAACAGTTCGGATTATTCTACACGTAAGAAGAAGTAAACAAAGGTCATATAGTACGGACACTGCCATGGAAACTGCATTTTCCCCCAGAAAACCTCCATGTGTTCGCTCCCAACTTTGTTCAACAAACAACCTGTGTACACACATCTCATCCTCATCCACATCACAACCAACGAGTCAGCGACTTGTCAATCAGTTATTCCAACATTCAGGGCAGTCAAATCATTGATTTGTGGCTGATCAATCCATTCTTCCTTCCATCTGCACCCCCTCCTCACCTGTCTCCATCCACTAGTAACTTGATCACCATTCACAAGAATAATCACGCAGTCTCATGGAATAATCTGTAGTTTCGACATACGGGTAGGCGGTTGGGCATTTACCATCAATCTACCAAAGAAAATGAAGCACAAATGTAAAATCTGAAGCTGATTACCAACAACAACAATAAAAAAAATCATAATCACCAACACCCCAACCCCATTCCCAACTCATCAGTCAGCAGGTCCGTAGTTATACTTCGTGTCTCATCAAAGATACCCATAAAAACCGTGACTTCCGACTCGGAAGTGCCAGTGAGATGACTTTGCCCACAACACAATATCTCTAACTTTGTAGAAATGTAGACTAAATTAATGCGCACATCACGGCCACAAGTTACGTGCGCGTCCAACGCGAAATCATCGACTGATTGAACATCTCTGCGATGCGAACGAAACCTTGGTAAACAAATTGTCAAGTTAGTCGGATACGAAAGAAATAGCTCTATTTGGAAGACTCTCCCTCGCAGTGTAATGCTGTCGTTTGCCGTTTCCTGACTGAGAATAGAGCAGTGGACGGAAAGTCATGGCAGATCCTGTTATCAATACACCTGAACCATGCTCCATCACACGTAGACAAAACTTCAGGAGATTTGCTGGCTGGCAGAGGGGTAATGTATCGTGAGTGTCTTGTCCATCTGTAGCTTTTCATCTTTTGTGGCTTTTCTGATTAGACGAAGATGCAGTTTCTGGGCATCAGTGGCCCTGCTGTGACCATTACTTTGTCCTTCATGTTAGCTAGTCCCCGCTTCCCCTGTTCCAAATTCCATTTTGCTGCCAGTATTGGGAAGGCACTGCACGATTTATCTCATTAGTGGTCATTTAAGTAAGAACGAGTAAAACGTATTTTTAAAAAAAAGTTATATTTTATTATCTCCGTTCTTCAATTGCAGGAAGTATAAAGAAAGGCGAAGATCAAAAACGTACATAGATAAAAATTCTGAGACATATTTAAGAAAGAAAAAAAGTGAGAAATGAGAGACAGACAGACAGACTGAGAGAGTGCGTTCACACACACACACACACACACACACACACACACACACACACACACACACACACACACGCACGCACGCACGCACGCACGCACGCACGCACGCACGCACGCACGCACGTACGCACTCTCTCTCTCTCTTCTCTCTCTCTCTCTCTCTCTCTCTCTCTCTCTCTCTTTCAAGAAAGGCATCAGCAAAAAGACTGCTTGACAGCCAGTGATTTTCGACTAGTTTTAAAGAAGGACAGTGACGGACCGTTGTGCCTGAGAGGGGGTCAGTGAGATCCAGGAGTTCCAGGTTTGTATGTCACAGAGAGAGAGAGAGAGAGAGAGAGAGAGAGAGAGAGCTCACGCACGCACACATACACACACGCGCGCGCGCGCACGCACGCACCCCCCCCCCCCCCCCCCCCCCCCCCCCCCCCCCCCATCAATTACTCCTTGCAACGTTTTGACACATTTTCACTCATACAATTGTGCGCAGCAAAATGCAAGCTAATGCCAACCATTAAACCTGTATTTTAGATAATAATAAAAGTTTAAGGAACATAGAGCAGAAAAAAAAAAACGATCAGTCCCACGCCGTGTCCCTACAAGGGGAACAAATATATGGGCGCACGAAAGCTCCTGAAGAAAACAATTGTTTTCAACGGGGATTACACACATGTTTTGGGGGTTTCTCCCTCTTCAGTTGGTACGGCAAATGGCAGAAATATAATTACAACAAATAAGTGGTGGGGGGAAACAGGTACAAGGCAATGTCTTGGCAAAGAACTCTCTCTCTCTCTCTCTCTCTCTCTCTCTCTCTCTCTCTCTCTCTCTCTCTCTCTCTCTCTCTGTGTCTGTGTGTGTGTGTGTGTGTGTGTGTGTGTGTGTGTGTGTGTGTGTGTGTGTGTGTGTGTGTGTGTGCGTCTTTGATGTAGCGTATAAGCAAATATAATTAACCATCACCAAAACTACACAAAAGATCAAATTCAAGTGAAGTGGATGATAACTAATTATCAAAGATTCACAGTAGAGAGCCAGCAGGACTTGATTTGATTAAACTTTTAACAACTGTAATAATAAAATCCTTAGCAAATATGAAAGTAGACAGGGAACAGTAAACAATAAACAACAAACAAGTAGGGTTATCTCTCGCTCTCACAAGAAAACAAACACACGCCCATACCTCCAAAGAATGCTGCTTACGACACCGAATCGCCCACAGATATAACAGCACAGAGCACACAGAACAAACAGGGAGACATCCCCCAAAAAGGGGTGTTCCAAGCTTGCCTGTATATCCCCCTACCGAACACATCTACACAGCAACAGACTACATTCAAGATCGAAAAGGCTGTGTCAGTCTTGAATAGATGTTAATCTATAATTGTTTATTTTCTCCAGTACCTCCAGTTGTTCCTGTGTAGATGTCTTCGGTGCAGGGTGCCCCATCAGTCGGCTTCACGGTGCAATCAGAGAGAAAATGCCGAAACATGGTGTGCCTGTAACTGCAGATCCGTCGATATCCCGATCGTTACCCCTTGCTTGCGCTTCAGATGTAATGTTTGAGTCTCTATAGGCATGCATTTTAACAACCCCCCCCCCCCCCCCTTCCTCTCCCCCGTCCCCCCCCCCCCCCCCCCCCCCCCCCCCCCCCCCCCCCCACCCCACCACGTTGCCTGTTGTTTAATGGACGGCAGTAGAAGATCATACACACCAATGTATAAACGCGTACATGTGGATGTGAAAGTACCTCTCCCTCCCCCCCCCACCCCCCCCCCCCCCCCCCCCCCAAAAAATGCACACCTGCTCCTTAATGGACAGCGGTGTCTAAGTCAGTAGCAGCCATGCATTTCAATGTATAAACGCGGGTATGTCGATGCATGAGCCCATGGAGGCGGACCACATGTCCGAAACGGTGTTACCAAACTCAAGTAGCTCTCCGCAAAGAGTCTGGAAGCGAACAGAGTCTAGTGGCATGGCGACTAGAGGTCGTTGTTGGTTGTGCCAGTTCAGCTAGTGAAACATAATAAGGCCAGCCTAGGAACTTTTACGAAACAAAAGGCGGTGATGCTTGCTTTAAGCGCAATGTTCTGGCCGGCTAAACACGTTGCATGATCAAATATGAATCTTATGGGAGAAGTTTTAATGTGATGAGCCTGACAAAATAACTTTGAACTCTTCTCGTATCTGAATGAGAAAAAATGGTAAAAAACAATAAAACGTCCCGTCCTGGAGATTCTGACATGATAGATGCAAACGAGAGAAAGAAAGAAATGTCATCAAATCGTTTTGAGTGAGAGAAAAACTCTGACATGGTCGCTTCCACGAACGAACTATGTCATCTCTGTTTGTTTACTTCGTCCAAATGGCATTATAACCTTAAACATAGTTTCGGACAGAAGTCAGTTGGTCTGATACTGCAGGGAAAAGGGCGTTTTGTGTCAGACTAACATGGCACGACCCAACAGAAGATGCAGTGCCAGGGACCTAACTGCTGGAGATGCACAGAAGGGGTCGACAGTCATGTCTGGGTGAAACAACCGCCTGGACAACAGCAGCAACAACAACAGAGACAAAGACGACGACGACAACAACAACATCAGACGACGACGACAACGACGACAACAACTACAAAAAACATACGACAACAACAACACGACAGATAACAACAACAACGACAATGACTCGGCAATAACAACAGACGACGACGACAACAACAACAACAACAACAACAACAACAACAACAACAGCAATTAAGACAGAGATAACTCTGTACTTAGAAGACAGTGGTGAACACATCCACACCAGCGCATGACACCGTGGAACCCGCAGGATCCAAACCACCCCATGGCGCTTTCCTCGCAGGCCTCTCCATCACGGGGCTGTGTGCCCTGCTGACGCTGGGTGCCCACGAGCTGATGAAGGCAGAGAGCTGGGCCGTCTTCCTGGTGCTGACTCTGGCGGCTCTGGTCCTCACCTTCCTCTTCTGCATCACCCCGCCAGCCTCAGAACCACGTCCAGCTGAACTTCCAGGTGAGAATTCATATGCTCTGTTTTGCCGTGGAATCTTAACCAAACGACTAGGAGGGCAACTCTTGCTCCCTTGATGAAATGAATGCACGCCCATAACTCCAAACGAATGCTGCTTATGGCACCCTATCACCTAGCAGAAATGACAAAAGAGAGAAAGTTCACAGAATAAACAAGGAGACACCACCCCAAGGAGGTTCCAAGCTTGCCCATACACCCTGTACCCTGACACATCTACGCAGCAACAACAGCTGGAGAAATGAACAAACACGAATTGACTTTGATTCAAGACTGGCACAGCCATTTCGATCTTGAAAAGACTCTCAAACGCACTGACGAACAGTAACAAACACAGGCAACCTCGGTTTGACAGGCATGAAACGAAATCTCAAATGAGGCAGGGAACACGGTAAACTTTATATCTTACTTTGTTGGATCAATGCTTCTGGTGTGCTCCCCACTATCTAGTGCACTCATGAACATGAAAAACAGGTAGAGCGAAGCGGGACACAAACACACACACACACACACACACACACACACACACACACACACACACACACACACACACACACACACACACACACACTCTCTCTCTCTCTCTCTCTCTCTCTCTCTCTCTCTCTCACACACACACACACACACACACACACACACACACACACACACACACACACACACACACACACACCTCTGCCCACCAACCCTCCTCTCAAGAATCGTCTCAAGCCTGCCCGTTAGGTTTCATCTCGCAAGTACGCACAGTGCTACAAAAGAAATTGAGTCATGTTTATAGCCGAGCCGACCACGAACGTCGTATCAGGGCTTTGAAGCAGGTTACACTCTGGACAAAGTACAAATTAAAACGGATGGTTCAAATTCAAAACATCAATCGACTCTTAAAAACTAAGACAAATACTCGAGCCAAATTTGCTCAATTAGTCAGCTCAAAAAGAAAACATTAACGAAAGAAATACAATTTGAGAGTAAAGTTGAACATGACTGGTTTCCTGCGCATCTGTTTTTTCCTCGTTTGAGTCAACATTACCTCTTAATTTTGAAATAAGAAAAAAAAATTATTGATTCATTCATTTCCTTGAGGGGAGGGGGGGGGGGGGCTGTTCAAAATTGAATCCATGTTCACAATTTATTTCAGCTACGTTTAATTCTCGAAGCACTTGTCTTTTCAACATAAACCTTCTATTTACGATTTTTTTCAGGTGCCTACTTTCCTTGTATTCACCCTTTCCTGCCTTTTCGATGTTTACCTCATGTATTGATTTCAGGAGCATTTAGTTCCCTATGTATCAGCATTTTCCTGTCAGGTCAACGTTTACCTCGTGTA
>JADBJO010004250.1:152500-157500 GCA_016801955.1 Conus betulinus | reverse complement strand
TTCCGTAAACAATGAATGTATGTTTTAAAGCGGTAGGGTTGTCTTTCATCTTCTACCTTTTCCCATAGAAATTGAGAGTGAGGTGGGGGTGGCTTTTACAAAATTTCTTACAGAAAAAAAAACCAGTGAGCCTAGGTTTTTGGAAGAATTTTTGTTTTGTCGTCGTGTTTCGATTTTTAAAATTTTATTTATTTATTTATTTATTTATTTATTTATTCATTCATTCATGTGTTTCTTCATTTATTTTATCTGTTTATTTCCTTTTTACATTCGTCAGAGCCGGTAGTCTCACTCTTATTGGTAAGTCTCGGTACGCTGGCGAGGCGGCCGACCGAACAAGAAGGAAGTCGACGCGGGAGAGTTATCGCTCATTACTCAAAGCGCTTGTATCGGCACGCCGAGACGACACCCGTGGTTGCGGTCCACAAGTGCTAAAATCATGTTGGTAAAGCAGTCTGCTTTGGTCTTATCTTCTTGTCTGCCATATTCAAAATTCAACAATCAACTGACGGCCGCCGTTCTTTTTCCGTCTCTGACCCATAAACCTGGAACAAGCCCACTCTTTCTCTTCGTCAAAAACATAAACAAACAAACAAAACCTCTGAACTTTCTTCCCTAACAACTAGCCTAAAAACCTTCATTTTTTTTCTGTAAGAAATTTTGTAAAAGCTACCCCCACCTCACTCTCAATTTCTATGGGAAAAGGTAGAAGATGAAAGACAACCCTACCGCTTTAAAACATCTTCCCACCCCACCTCTTTAGATTTTTTACTTCTTGTGCATGTATGGTATTTAGGCCAATGCGTGCCAGTGATACGTGCTAGCGCTTTGAATGGCTCTTTCTGCACAAGCTAAAGTGCTGTATACATACTGTTTTTTTCTGATTATTATGCCTTAAAGAAACTTTTTTAAACACTGATGGTTTTCTTTCAGTCCCACCGACAAGGCAGCTACAGTGTGCTTTCAGGGAGAAAGGGAAAGCATGGATTTGGAGGGGAGGGCGGGGAAGGGGGGAGGGGGCGAATGATGCATGCTGACGGTAAGTTTGTTCCTCGACCAGTTTTTGACACACACAGGGATGTGGACATTTTGATTTTTTCTGCGGGAGATCAGCACAAATTCAGTGCTGACGTGGCGCAGGCAAGGGACACCTCTTCCTCTGCTTCCTTCCCACCTTCCTCCACCCTTCCTTTCCGGCCTACAGCAGTTTCCCTGGGACCCCGTCTGACTGACGCCTGAGCTGTCCACTGCCTGCGTTTATTGCGCATTGCGGTCCTCAGTGTGTGTGCGTGTGTGTGTGTGTGTGTGTGTGTGTGTGTGTGGTGTGGTGTGTGTGTGTGTGTGGTGGTGGTGGTGGTGGTGTGGTGGTGTGTGTGTGTGTGTGTGTGTGTGTGTGTGTGTGTGGTGTGTGTGTGTGTGTGTGTGTGTGTGTGTGTGTGTGTGTGTGTGTGTGTGTGTGTGTGTGTGTGTGTGTGTGTGTGTGTGTGTGTTTCGTGTGTTCGTGTTTTCATGTGTGTGTACGCGCTTTCTTTGATGCATGTGAGCTCATAGTTTGCATATTCTTCGCAGATCTAAACACACCATGGTTTACATACTCATTACCATCTGCTGTCCAGCTTTGCCTACAAATTTGCTGCTCCTCTTTCTACTGCTTTCACTACTACTTCTGCTCTTGCTGCTGCTTCTTCTTAAACCACTACTTCCAGTGCGTTTTGTGCTTCAACTATTCCAAGTACTGCTTCTGGCGCTCTAGCTTGACAGCCCATCAGTTTTGTACAGCCATCACTGCGACTGCCTCCATCAACATTATTCACGGTTCCTAAATCTGTCACGATGTGCGAAAATGGCTAACGGGATGAGCTGTACCGTCCACCGCTGACTTACCGTCCATCTCCATGTAAGGGTTGCGGTAGCCGAGATCCTTGGTCAGCAGGTCATAGTTTTCTGGCGCTTCTCCTTTCAGGACAGGCCGTCCAGGCTCGTTCCTGCAGACATGAACATCATCGCTGAGTCCAGAAGTGTCTCCCGAAACTCCACCTCACCACGTCAACGACCGGGTGTTCAAATCCCAGAGACCCCCCCAAACTCTAGTTTGCCTGCACTGTGTTGGATCCCTGAAAGGAGAACATCAAGGACACGGACAGAGGACGACAATGAGAAGCACGCTTTGTGCTCGGTGACTTTCAGAAAAACACGTTCCAGAGTCACTTCGAAGCTTGTCAAGCTGATTTTGATTCCCCGATGCTCACGGGTGCCGACTGTCCAAACGAAACATAACTTATCATTTATGTACGATGTTTCAGTTTCAGTTTCAGTTTCATCAAGGAGATGTTACTGCGTGCAAAATAGTCTATACACGCTACACCATATCTGCTAAGTTTCGAGACAACACTACGTATGATTTAAAAGCTGATGGATTGATGAATTAACAGCTAAGATGAGAGAATTGAAGTAGAGGGTCTCGTGGCTCCAACTTGGCAGATGTCTGACCTACGCTTCAGCCCAACGCGCTGGTCAGACCTTGAGTACCTACCTAACATTGGTTGTGCCATTAACATCATTGTATATATATATATATATATATATATATATATATATATATATATATATATATATATGTGTGTGTGTGTGTGTGTGTGTGTGTGTGTGTGTGTGTGTGTGTGGTGAGTGTACACATGTATGTATGGGTGTGTGGGCACGGGGCGTGTGTGTGTGGCGCGCATAATCATGTGTATGTATGATGTGTGTGTATGCGTATGCATGTGCGTGTGTGTGTGTGTGTGTGTGTGTGTGTGTGTGTGTGTGTGTGTGTGTGTGTGTGTGTGTTTGCGCGCGTACAGCGTGCAAACTAGTCTATATGCGCTAGACCCACATCTGCTAAATTTTGAGACCACATTAACGTTAAAGATGAGAGACTTTAAGAAGAGGGTCTTGCGGCTAAGACCTGGCTGAGAAATGCCCGACCTGTGCATGAGCCTTACGCTGTGTGCTGTGAAGATGTAGAAATTAACAAAGTGTTATTCATGGACATGAATCATTTAAGTACATAGTGCAATCATCTGTATTTCATGATTTGTTTAGGTATGCAATGCCTTATTTAGATTATGATTTATTAAGTCGTATAAAGGTTGTTTACAGATGATATCAGATTGATAAGTAATGTAGACGTCGCCAATTGTTCAAAACAAACATTTTACTTCATTCTACACCTTCCCGCGGTACGTGAATGATAATGGCAAATAATTTGTTCACGTTGGACATCCATAGCCTTCTGCCATGCCACCAGAATCTGGAACTCTGTCCCTCAAGAAACGGGTGGATCGTTCGCGAATGTCCTCCCAAGAAAGTGCTAACCTAACGCTTGTCAAACCAGTACTTTTTTCCCCTTCGAAATATTTACGATAACGATACCTACTACTACTACTACTACTACTACTACTACTACTACTAACAGCAATATAACATAGCATTTTTAAAGCACTTTGCCGAAGGTTCTAGGCGCTGACAATCCACACTCTCGTGTACGTAACGGGCTGCCTACCTGGTAGTGCCGACTGAAGAGCTGCCTGCCGGCGCTTTCGTTCAATCGTTTCCCGAGTCATCCGGTCAATATCGTTCATTCAGTTTCCTTACTTCCCTCATTCATCAATTTCTCACACAGGGTGCATGCTACGTGTAACGTGTCATCCATACCAACGGTCAAAGTGGCCCTCTCTTCCGAAAGATGGTGTTGGGAATTTACGTGTGTACAAGATGTTGTACGTGCGTTCACACACGGAACCTCGGTTTACAGTCTCATTCGAAGGACTATTTGGGAAATGAAGTCTGTTAACTCCGAGAGGGAAAAATCCCCCTGAACCGAAACGGCCTAGGAAAGATTCGAATCCGCAACCCCAGGATCACCAAGATTACGAGTCAGGCGCTCAACTAGCTTAGCTATTCCGGCCCTGCACGCTCTCTTCGCTTCTTCATACATCACTAAGATTCAACATTGATCGCGGTTCAGAAAATTATCATGAATGCAATGCAAAAGTATCGCCAGTCATCAACTCCATTTTGAAATTTGAGAATCAGTTACAGAGCGTAACAGATATCAAATACGTCGATTTAAAAGTTTAAAATTCAAACTGAAAATGGAAAAGAGGCAGGGAAAGGCAAAAGATGGCCGCTACCTTGCAGGCCCTGTGTTGAGGTCTCCCAGCAGCAGGTGAGGGGGCAGGGAGGGCAGCTGACTGATCTCCGCTGCCTGCATCTCACTGTAGGTGCTGAACATGGTCAGGCCCACTGCACACACACACACACACACACACACACACACACACACACACACACACACACACGCACGCAGACACACACACATGCACATACACATACACATACACGCTCACACACACACATACACACACATGCACAAACACACACACACACACACACACAAATGCAAGCACGCACACACACACACACACACACACACACACACACACACACACACACACACACACACACACACGCGCGCGCGCGCGCGCGCGCGCGCGCGCGCGAGAGCTGACACACACACACACATACACACACATGCAGGCACGCGCAAACACGAGCGTAAATAGTGAAATACCCCTACGACAGACAGTGGCTAGCTTAATTGTGGGATCCCAAACGGTCACATGCAAACATCTTACATTTTGTGAACCTCGGAATTCTAGAAGAAGAAGAAGACGATGAAGACGACAACGAAGAAGAAGAAGACGAAATAGACAACAAAGACGACGACGACGACGAAGAAGAAGAAGAAGAAGAAGAAGACACTTGGTAAGAAAACGTGAATGATACTGGCCGAAGTTTGGGAGAGGATATCACCCACCTTCCCCTTTCAACAAAATTCTAGGAGATGAGACCTGCTCCATCCCACCCTACCCACTCCCACCCTACCCATCCCCCACCTACATACACCCGCATCCGCACCCCACCCCCACCCCCATACCCATCCCTCCCTCCCGCTCTTT
>JADBJO010004250.1:132500-137500 GCA_016801955.1 Conus betulinus | reverse complement strand
TAGGGAGGTCTACGAGGTGACCAGTGAGCGACACCATAGCGACTGGGCCAAAATCATGCTCGGTTGAGTTGGTGTTGTCACATAGTAGATCCGTTAGAGGGGGTGTAACATCTGGCGGGCGGGTGAACTGGTCGGTGTCTTGTGGTGGGTACAAACAGTGGGTGGTTGTGGGGGTGGAGAAGCATGGTGCGTGTGGGGGTGTGTGTGTGTGGGTGTGGGTGTGGTGGGGTGTTTGGTTGGGTGTGGGGGGTGGGGTGTGTGTGTGGGCATGCGGGGTGGGGGGTGGGGTGTTCTGGTGCGTGTGGGGGGTGGGGGGGTGTGGTTGGGGGTGTGGGGAGTGTGGGTGGGGGGTGGGTGTTGGTGGTGGACGGGCATGGGTGTGGGGGGTCGTTGTGGGTGCTTGTTATTTGCGGAAGGGCTGTCATATATGATTGCTGCTGGGTCTGGTGGTCGGGGGTCTCGCGGTAGAGCGGTGGCAGGGGGGTGGGGGCGGGAGCATGGGTCTGGGGTGGTGGTGGCGGTGGTGGGTTGTTGTTCAAAGTCAGATCTGTTGGAGTGGGTCCATAACTTCCTTTGTATTCCTTTGTATCCTTCCTTCCTTCCTTTGTATCCTTTGTATTCAACCGGACTAATACGAGAACTAAGACTTGACATCGTCTTGATGAAAGGATCATGTGTGTGTGTGGTGGTGTGTGTGTGTGTGTGTGTGTGTGGTGTGTGCTGTGTCTGTGTCTGTGTCTGTGTCTGTGTGTGCGCGCGCGCGCACGCGCGAATGTGTGTTATGCGTGTGTTGTTATTCATCTATTTATTCGTCATTTGATTTCATTTATCAACTCACTTATTTCAGCCATTTCTTATTTATTTATTTAATCATTTGCTTATCAATTGACTGTATGTAAGACAGACCTGATTAGGCTACTGCTTTTGATAGATTTGTAACTCGTTGGATGAATCGTTTCTTGTCTGCAGATTTTCTTTTTTAGTAGTTACAGTAAACCTCAAGATAGTGATAAACATTCGGAACTACACCCATCTGCACACACACACACCACACACACACACACACACACACACACACACACACACACACACACACACAAATCGCACGACACGAAACGGTTTTAAACTTTCATCTATTTTAAATCTCTTAATTAAATCATGGGCTGTAGCATGCGATGACATTCTTCTCCATTTCATCCCCATGTTTTGCCCTGTCCAGCTCGTAAGACGAACTAGTTTCCTGCCGCTTCACTCGAGAGGAAAATCTCTCTCTCTCTCTCTCTCTCTCTCTCTCGCCTCCTCTCTCTCTCTCTCTCTCTCTGTGTGTGTGTGTGTGTGTGTGTGTTGTGTGTGTGTGTGTGTACGGCTTGTTCCGGTTTCCAATATGGAGTATGTCACTGTTTCTCACAATATTCATGAACGATATTTGATAAGGAAGGGAAAAGAAAAATTAGAGAGAGGAGGGGAGGGGGGGGGGGGGGGGGGGGGGGGGGGGGCGGGAATTGCACATCTCAATAGTTCGAAGAAATCAAGAAGTTTTCGTCGTCTTGGCGACATCGCATCGGTGTTAGGAGGAATGTACACATGTGGGTCAACGCGCGTGTTAAAAAAATACAGAAAGGTGCTTTTGGTGTTACCTCCCTTGGGTTTCGGGGACGCGAGGGGGGGTTCTTGCGTAACACGAGTGGGCGACACATGTGAACTAAGACGAAGCGGACTTCATGTGCGTGATCAGTGCATGTCTCGATACGTGTACGTATTGAGCAATACATGACGTTCAATTAAAAGGTTTTTTTTTTTTTTTTTTTTTTTTTTTTTTTTTGGGGGGGGGGGGGGGGGGGGGGGGGGGGGGGGGGGGTGCAATCTTTCATGATGGATCGATAATCGTGATGACTGATGTTCCATAATGCACTATGTTCTTGGTGTCTATGTTTGAACCTTTTCTGTAAGACAGACCTTATCCTAAGTCAAACACCGTCAGTCTGTGTACACGTTGTACGCGCGAAGCGAAGCAGTCCAGTATGATATGATTTGATTCCGAGAGACACAAGTTCTTTCTTTTTCTCTCTTTTTTTTTTTTTTTCTTCCTTTCTTTCTTTCGTTTTCTTTTCTTTTTTCTTTTGGAAAAAGGGATGGGGGGGGTGGGGGGGGGGTGGGGAGGGACAGTTTTTTTTACCACGAAGAAGAAAAGACAGAAGAGCTATCACATGAAAATTACATCACTACCCCCTTCCGCTTCCTCCCCCCCCCCCCCCCCCCCCCCCCTACACCAGTTCCCGTCTTCAATAGCTACTATGGAATATAGTGAGCGATTGGTTCTCTGTGGGCGGGGGAGAGGGGGGGGGGGTGGAGGGGTGGAGGGAGAGAGAAACTTAGGAGTTGACAGAAAGCAAAAGAAGGTGCACGGCCTTCACTTGGTTTTAGTCCCTAACCACTTGTTCATAACCAGCTGTGATAAAAATCTCACCTCACCGCTTCGGAGAGCTGGCGTTGCAGGCAGTGGTCGGCCCGGCCCAGTGTCAAACGACCATCACACAAAACACTACTGCGCTCAGTGCTTCCTGCACACGTGATTCTACAACAACGAACAAAATGGACGCCAATCCGTTTTTTGTGTCTGTGTTAAGGCTCTCTGCTTCTGGCGCAGGGGTGAACACTCGCACACACACGCACGCATGCACGCACGCACACACGCACGCACGCACACACATACACACACACACACATGCACGCACGCACGCACGCACGCATGCACAAACACACACACACACACACACACACACACACACCACACACACACACACGGACACACACAAAGCATTGAACGAGACAGGTGCAGACTTTAAGCTCGGGGGTGGGGTGGGTGGGGGTGGAGGTGTGTGTGTGTGTGGGGGGGGGGGGGGAGGGGGCCAATTATCAAACAACACTTCTTACCAAGAATTTTCAAGCGAAACGATATTTGAGTGGTTGGGGTAGGCACAATTTAGGGGGGGGTGGGGGGGGTTGGGGGCCAACAACACAATTAGCAACAACACTTCTACCAAGAATTGTGTCAGCGAACGATATTTGAGTGGTGGGGGTATCTCACGAAGCAGAACCGAAAAAAAAATGGAACATGCAACATGGATAACATTGTTATCAGCAGCCAGACAGGTATAACAACAATCGACGTCATGATAACGCCTCTCTCTCTCCTCTCTCTCTCCTCTCTCTCTCTCTCTCTCTCTCTCTCTCTCTCTCTCTCTCTTCGATAGGAGGATCGCTTATTCTATGTTTGTGTGTGCTGATTTTTTTTTCTTCTTTAAAATCAATTCTTTTTATTCTTGTTTGTTGTTTCAATCACTTTGTTTGTTGTTTCAATCGCTTTGTTTTACCTTTAAAGTCATCTACGCCTTAAATGTTAATGGATGAACAACTCATCAACTTTTAATGCATTTGTGAAGATACGTGTGTTTGTTACAATTTTTGTAAGTTTTAGTCGCTAGTCATGCTTAGTTACTCTCTAAAGCGGGGCAAGGGCTGGATGAAAAAAAAGCTTGTATTTGCTTATCTGTTACCCGTGGAAGTAAAGATTGTCATCATCATCATCATCATCATCATCATCTCTCTCTCTCATCTCTCTCTCTCTCTCTCTCTCTCTCTCTCTCTCTCTCTCTCTAACAGTAATCCCTAGCCAACAGGGCTTATTTGCTAATGGCAGTTAGTCTCTCTCTCTCTCTCTCTCTCTCTCTCTCTCTCTCTCTCTCTCTCTCTCTCTCTCTCTCTATCTCTATCTGTAAATCTCCTAGCTCAACAGGGCTTCTCTTGCTAATGACAATTACTCTCTCTCTCTCTCTCTCTCTCTCTCTCTCTCTCTCTCTCTCTCTCTCTCTCTCTCTCTCCTCTCTGCGCGACTATCAATGCATGCAGGTCAATTGCAGTCCTTTTCGCCAGCTACACACATCGGCAATCGCACAGAGTTACTTCACTCTGCGTAAGTGGTTATTCACGCAATAAGTATCTACGCGATAGATGATCCTATAATCAGAGTCATGTGTCAGTACCGGTGTGCTTGAGAAGGTCGGGGAGTGGGGGGGGGGGGGGGGGGGGGGGTGGGAAGGTCGGAGTTGTGTATGGGTGGGGGGTGGAGGAGCGAATGACTATCCTAGAATCAGATACAAGCCTTTTTACCGTTGCGAGTGATTTAGGGAAAGGGTGGTGGTGGTGGTGGTGGTGATGGGGAGAGGGGGGGGGGGGTTGAAGTTGGATGTGGGTGTGGGGTGGAGGAAGGAGGTGAAGGTGGCGGTGGAGGCAATCCATTCAAAACTAAGATGTGTGTGTATGTGCGCGTGCGTGCGTGCGTGCGTGCGTGCGTGTGTGTGCGTGCGTGCCTGCGTGCGTGCGTGTGTGCGTGCGTGCGTGCGTGTGTGTGTGTGACAGAGAGAGAGAGAGAGAGAGAGAGAGAGAGAGAGAGAGAGAGAACGCGATCTGGCGAAGTCCACGTACTTCGTTGCAGTTCATAACTACCAGTGAGGCCGTTCATGCCAATTACGGTCCTACCAGGAGGGGGCCGGGCGATAGCGTGGAGGTGGGGGGGGGGGGGGGGGGGGGGGGGGGGGGGGGGGGAGGAGCTGTGTGTCAGGACCATTCCCCCCTCCACCTTAGAGGCAAACGTTGTTAGTGGGGTTTTTTTGTTTGTTTTTTTTGCTGTGCCAAAGACCCGCAGACCTCCCCTGGACTCCCCACCCTCCCCTCCCCTTCTCCCCTTCTTATCCCTCCAACAGCTTGTGAGTAAAATGTATCGAAGTATTCACGTGATACTGGCCGAAGTTTGCCTTCCACCTTTCTTTCCCTCCTTCCTGCACCGTCGGAATTTTCTTCTGTTTTTTTTTTTTTTTTTTTTTTTACTTTTCGGGGGGTGGGGGTGGGGGGGGAGTAGCTCCTTCCCTCCTCAGACTTCTCACCCCACCCCACCCCGTGTCCCCGCTTGTACAACACTTAAGAGGACGAGAGTCGAATAT
>JADBJO010004250.1:120000-125000 GCA_016801955.1 Conus betulinus | reverse complement strand
ACGATGGGTACAGGCACGCGCAGGACACTCCATTAAGATATCAAGGGACATAACTGCTCCGGAACAGAGGTAAATCAGACTACAGGATGCAACTCGTAACAGCCTTAAAGTAGCATCCCCATGGGTGTACCAGCCCATGCAGAGCCCACCGGCGAAAAAACACCACCCTCCAGCTGTCGAGCACACCCCACAGACCCAACCACTCCTGCCCACCGACAGATGAAGACAGTGCAACTCCAGACACAGCCAAGCTTTCGCCATACGGTCTTATGTGCCCTCAAGAGAGAATCCAAAGTTGTAGTCTTTCCCACTGTCAACAGGACTTTCCCTGTGGTCAGTGGGTCTTTCCTCACCGTCACTGGACCTTTCTCCAGGGTCAGCCTAGTTAAGTTACCTTTTGGACAGATTTCGACCGCTTCCTCTCTGTCTGATTTTTTTTTCTCCAAAAGTAGGAAAATGAAATATTTCCTTACTGATTATGTCCACAACCATGTTTGCTTTCTCGGTGTGTCCTCATCCATCTATACATTTCCATGATGTCCTCACTCATCGTTTATTTCTCAGGCTATATACTCACGATGTCCTCTTCCATCTGTGCTTGTCATGATGTCCACATCGACCCTGTGTATGTTACTTTCTTTGTAAGAGGCACATTCGAGTGTATCTGTTTCTTTTCTTTCCTCTCTCCCAATGTCATCATCTACCTTTCTATACTCATGATAACCACGCCCATTTTTTCCTTTTGTCATGGCTTCACAATCCATTTTTATTGTTTTTGGTTTCCTTCTCGATCTTTCGTTTCTCCCCATGGCCACATCTATCTTTTCTTTTCCATGTTGTCCTTATCGTTCTTATGTGTTTTTTTTTTTTTTTTTTTTTTCTTGACGTTGCTGTTTGTTATGGCTTTCCTCATGATGTTGTCATTCATCTTCCTTGCAGTTGGTGATACCAAGGTCTGTCCACTTTGTTTGGATACTTGTTTGGATAGTTGCACAGGCCAGTTTAGGCCTGCCAAATTTTTGTTTTATATTATTATAGTTGTTGAGATAGCTACATTGGCCCTATTAGGGCTGTCCACTCGTTATATTGTTTGATAGGTACATTCAAGGGTGATGTCCACATGCACCAAGATTTACGTGACTGATAAGAATAACCATTCAAGACTGCATGTTTGTGGGCGGGGAAGGTGATTGCGTGTTTGAGGGCGGGGAAGGTGACTGCATGTTTGTGGGCGGGGAAGGTGATTGCATGTTTGAGGGCGGGGAAGGTGACTGCATGTTTGTGGGCGGGGAAGGTGACTGCATGTTTGAGGGCGGGGAAGGTGACTGCATGTTTGTGGGCGGGGAAGGTGAGGGCGGGGAAGGTGACTGCATGTTTGTGGGCGGGGAAGGTGACTGCGTGTTTTAGGGCGGGGAAGGTGACTGCATGTTTGAGGGCGGGGAAGGTGACTGCATGTTTGTGGGCGGGGAAGGTGACTGCATGTTTGTGGGCGGGGAAGGTGACTGCATGTTTGTGGGCGGGAAAGGTGACTGCATGTTTGTGGGCGGGAAAGGTGGAGCACGGGAAAGGAGGAGAACAGCGCATTAACATGGGCAGTGGAAATGACAATTTTTATGTTGGTCGGAACTTCAAACTGCGAACGCGGTGCGTCACTCCTGGGTCAACCAGGTACTATGTTATTTTCGGTGTAGGATAGTCCTTCATATCTCATACTATATAATTTTTTATGTAGGATATCCGTTCATAGCTGGCGCCATGTTATTTTGGGAGTAGGATATCCTTTCATATCTGGCACCATGTTATTTTCGGCGTATGATATCCGTTTATATGTCGCACAATATTCTTCTTGAGGTAGGATATCTGTTCACATTTGGCACCATGTTACTTTCTCCGCAACCGGGTACTTTGTTATTTTTTCGGTGTAGGATATTCGTTCATATCTCATACCACATTACTTTTGGTGTAGAATATCTGTTCATAACTGGCACCATATTATTTTTGGGTGTAGGATATCCGTTCGTATCTGGTCACCGTGTTATTTTCTGTGCAGGATAATTGTTCACATTGACACCATGTTACTTTCTCTGCAAGGTTTAGCTATCCGTGCACATTTGACACCATGTTACTTTCGCCGTTAAGTGTGTACAGGCATCCATGGTACTTTTGCCGTAAGATGAAGGATATCCGTGCATTCCTCGCAACATATTACTTAATCCGTAATGCGTACGATATCCACGCGCACGTGGCACCATAGTTACTTTCACCGTAAGAAGTAGGATACCCAGGAAACCCCTGGCCTTGTCACTTTCTTCGTAAGGTACCGGATACCCGATACACGCCTGGCATTGTTACTTTCTCTGGAAGATGTTGAATACCCGATGCACGCCTGACACTTTGTTACCTTCGCCGTGAAGTGTGAGACACACGGTGCACGCATCACACAGTTACACTTCGCCGTGATGTGTAGGGTACTCGGCGCACGCCTCATTATGTTTCTTTCTCTGTAAAGCGTAGGATACCCAGTGCACTCCTGACACTATGTTGATTCTGCTGTGAAGTGTAGGGTACCCGGTTCACTCCTGGCGTTATATTAGTTTCGGTGTGGAGTGTAGGATACCCGATGCACATTTGACATTACGTTACTTACTCTGTATGGTGTAAACTATCTTTGCACACATGGCACCAGCAGCATATCCTCTCTGATATTGTTGGCAACCAAACGGTGGCAGCATCTGTTTCCTCCGTCAGCGTAGAACCTTGGAACACCTTGGAAAATAACCACCAAAATAATTCGTTACCTTCGTTCGGTCACTGTCATTTCGTTGTAGTCCAACCACCCACCACCTGGAGCCATTTCAGGGCTGTCACCACGCAAAGGACAGAAAGTTCTGCCAGACACACACACACACACACACACACACACACACACACACACACACACACACACACACACACACACACACACGGACGCACGCACGCACGCATGCACATGCAAGCACGTAGGTAGGCGCGCGCGCGCACACACACACACACACACACACACACACACACGCACGCACGCACGCACGCACGCACGCACGCACGCACGCACCCTTGGGAAGGAGGGGGGAAACAGAAGTGGTGGCATATGTACATTTAGTCAAGTAAAGTGCATGTTATACAGGCCGGATGACTGGCATCTTAGGACATATAAAACAAAGCCATGCTGAGTGCACCAGCCATTGGATCTTGCCGTAAGTACACATGAATTTCAACATTGGCCTCAAATTCTCTGTGGGTTGGGTGGTTTGGACAGCGGCTTCGGTCATTTTTTTCCAGTCTGCTTTCCACATTCTTTTCGTTTGTTCGTTTGTTTTTATCGGTTGATGTAATTCATTGTATCATTGCCCAATGAGTTCATTAGGATCACAAGCCGTGACAGTCATGACAGGGAAAGCGGGGCTGCTTCTCTGTTTCTCATTCCTGCCTGTCTTCGGCCATCTCGTGTAGATTTCATACACGCCCAATTATTTCGACTGATGTAATAAATTGTAGTACATGCTCACTGAGATGATCAGGATCATAAGTCGTGAGAGTCATTGTACACGGAAGTAAAGAAATACTCTATGTGAAAAGTCTTTCTTGATAAAACTTGGCAGCGACTGGGGGCAGGGGGTGGAAGGCGGGACTGCTTCTCTGTTTCACATTGCTGCCGATGTTGGACCATCTCCCATGTCAAACACGCTCAATTTTTTTCCCCTATACAAGTTGCATCTTATTTGCTTTTCCTGAAAGTCGAATTTGACTTTTTTCTTTTTATCCCTCTCTCTTTGGTTTGCACCCTCCCCCACACCCCCCCCCCCCCCCCCCCCCCCCCCCCCCCCCCCCCCGCTCCGCTTTAGCACTAAAATATGTAGCTGTTAAACCATGTAGTTGTCATCTCTTCAGACCATACTGGATTTGTGACATAGGATGGGATGCTGAAGGACGTATGAAATGCACATGTTAATCACACTTAGCAATGATGATGGACTACAAAAGCGTTTGAAACGATCGTCTTTTTAGCTCCTTGTTCCATGACACAGCAGCGCCTTATGGAGAGTTATGACAGCCACAATCCTTTTGTTTCCTGTCTCCAGCATCGCCTTTAAAACTGTCCCCTTCCCCCGCTTGTTTTTTTTTCCTCCTCTCTTTCTTTCCTTCTTTGTTTCTTTCTTTCAAAGATCAGCTCTTTCATAAGCATGTAAAGAAGACAAGTCAAAAATTAGATTTTCTAAATGGAGGAAAATCTGGGTGTATTAGTTTGACGAAACTCTCGTTTCAAACAACTCTCTCACCTTGCGTTACTCCAACCTTCCACGTGGTGTGCAGGAGAATCGGTTCCTTCCGTTTCTTTCTTAATGAAGAAGCTGTCTCTGCTTTTATACGCTTTGTCCATTGTACATGAGGTAACGGAAAATCTGTTCTCGTCCTGAGATTCTAGCCTCAGTAAAATCCAGAACAGTGCTGCACGATGTGTTTACGGATCCTCTTACAATGCTTTGTGTTGCACCTGTCTCTGTTGTTTCCCTTGTCTTGTCGCACGTTGAACACAGGATTTTTTTCCCTCTCTCTCTCTCTCTCTCTCTCTCTCTCTCTCTCTCTCTCTCTCTCTCCTGTCGTTTAAGTCGCTCGAAGACCAAGCCAGAGCGTGTGTCACTCTGAACCCTTCAGTCCGTTCACATCTCTTCATCTTCGTTCTGCTGCTGAACATCCATTGCTGCAGACTCGCTTCTTTCAGGCCAAACCCATGTAGCCAACGTTCTTCTTTCTGACATCAACATACGGCCAACGTTTTCCTCTTCCACTGGGGTTCCTCCATCTGTAACCAGCTCCCATTCTCTGTTCGCCAAGCAGACCTAAACACAGGTTTTACAGCTTTCGCTAAAATTGTTTCTTCGAAGAAGCGTCCTGACCCTAACCTGTCACCCTTTTATTAGTTTACGACTTCTCTGACTGTTGGGCATGGAGTGAGTGAGTGA
>JADBJO010004250.1:107500-115000 GCA_016801955.1 Conus betulinus | reverse complement strand
TACTTCTACCTCGGAGCAGGCGATACATATAGATGTGCATTCGAGAGAGATTGGGATAGTTTCCTCATGCAGCTAGTGAAAGGGTTTCATATTTATGATATACATTTTCCTATTTACTTCATCTTTTTTTTTCCTCTCAAATTCAAATCTTTGCCAAATCATTACTATAATGATGGAAGAATTGCTAACCTGCGCTTGTTTTCCCCCCACTACTTAATTGTTTCAGCATTACTTCTACTGTTTAAGATAATGTGGTGCTCCAAGACCGAATTTGCTTTTTTTTCCAAATGATCCAAATGATCTTTCTGCACAGCGTTCACGTTCCTTAAACATGCGATCACTGCAGTCCTGAAAATTCTGCCAACTCCTTCGATGAAAGGCCCACCCTTTCCCTTTTCTGCCCGAAAGCGTGTGGGGTTAACAGGGGAAAATGTCCCACCAACACACATTTTGAAACAGTTGAAAACAGTGGTCGAGTTCTATTAAAGTACTATAGGAAAAAAAGTAATTCAAACAAAAATTGCATAGTTCAAAAAAAAAATTGCAACTGAAGAGTTCACAAGAAAGCAAAATCTAAAGTAAAATCCCGTTAAGCATCACTGACCTTCGTCATATGATAAGAAAATGGCAAAACAAAACAAAAATAAAATTAAACGAAGTCAACAACGATACATCATGCAAAACCTAAAGTGAGATCCCATTAGCCATTATCTAGCTTATGTCAAGGAAAAGATACTCCCGAAGGTGCAGGTAGGACTCACAAAAGTGCTGTCTTCAACTACCGAAACAAACCAGCTGGGAGCACCTACACCACCCTTGGAAGCCTGCGCTGTGTTCACATAGGGTGCAGGCAAGCACAGGGCATTCCGTTAACACGTGGAAGACATGATTGCTCCCTGGCAGATATCATTGTGTGGTGGCCACCGGATGTGACACGACAGAACCTCCACGGGGGCGTTTCCAGAAGTGTACCAGCCCATACTTCTTGACTGCAGAGCCCACTGGCGAAAAACGCCACCGCCAACAACTGCCGTGTGCACCCCTAGCCTCACTCGTTGCTGTTCCGCTGATAAACGATGACAGTACAACTCCAGACACGGCCAAGCTTTCACCGTGATTTTTGTACGTGCTGTCTGAAGAGAATCCTTGGTCACAGTCTTTCCTGCTGTCAACAGGACTTTCCCTGGGGTCAGTAAGTCTTTCCTCAATGTCATTGGACCTTTCCCCACAGTCAGCCAAAAGGCAGTCAAGAAGAAAAAGGTACACCCGAAGGTGCGGGTGTTGGTACTTGGCTATTTGGTTGCGAACACGCTCAACAGAGAGTAAATGATATTATTTCAAATAGTAATAAACTGAGATTACATAATTCACAATCCCAGTGCTGCCTTCATTTGTCTAATTTCATTGAGCTGACCACGACTGAGTCCTCATTTGCTCTGTACAGCTATGTCAAAGTTTGTGTGTTTGTCTTGGGTATGTTACAGCAAATGTTGCTGTCTCACCAGCACAAGAGGAAAAGCCTCTCTGCATTAAGGGGGTAGTGAATTTTCATATCAGAATAACATGGCACCACTTATGCAGGACTCTTGGTCTCAACATTTAAGTTAAAGCAATTCGTGTATGCAATATAAACCTCTGTAAAGAGATATTAGTATCATTTAAGGTAAGACACAACGCTCGAAAATAAACTTCTAGATATTAGGTTTCTATTCTTACCTTTTTAATCAAAATTCATTAATTGAGAGAGGAAAAAAATTATGAAATGTTGGTCTTTCTCGAGTTTTGACATGATGTCGCAGTTCGGTTCAATTATTGGACATAACGCACAATGTTACGGCTGGGTTCGTTTTTTTGTCCATGACACATGGCATCAGTCAGGTTGGACAATTATTCATTAGTCATCATCGTTTCGTGGGTAATGTGAGAAAAAAACAGGTGGTTAGTGCCTGATGATCAGACGTGTCTGGAGGAGGAACTGCAGAATGGAGGGGAAGGGGGGGGGGGGGGGGGGGGGGGGGGGGGTCAGATTCCCCAATGTCTGATACTTCCACAGCCCTGACTAGGCCGGAACAGATGACTGCTCTCAGGTCATCATCCACACCACCAGATCACCGCCATGATTGATAGGATACGTGCTGGATGATAAATTCCAACATCTTTCTTTTTTTTTTTTTCCTAGGCCACACTGAGTGAAACAGTTAAAGAGACCTACACCAAGAACAAAAATGTTTGGGTCAACGACAGATCCAGTGTCACGCACTCTCACAGCTGAAACGCAGCAGGGGTCCAGATCAGTCTTAACTGCTTGGCAAACGACTTCAGTGAATGAGTCAATGAGTCCCCACGTGACTCCAGCACAGGAACACTGGCTACAGATCAGCATTTTTTTTTTTATTTCAATAATAATTAAAACAGCAATCCAGCTTCTTCACTGCTCCTACTGGAAGGAATCAGTCTAAGTTCTATCTAGCTTGAGAGTAAAAAAATTATCTGCTAGAATTTCAGAGTACAGACTTAATGCCTGCCTGAACTAACAACCTTTTTAACAGAAGGATAGATTTGGCTCTTTTTTGTTTCGCTTTGGTTTCGTTTCGTTTGGTCTGGTGTGGGGTTTTGTTTGTTGTTGTTGTTGTTGTTGTTGTTGTGTGTGTGTGTGTGTGTGTGTGTGTGTGTGTGTGTGTGTGTGTGTGTGTGTGTGTGTGTGTGTGTGTTTTATGGTGAACTTTCCTCAAGAATCCTCACGTCAGGAGGAGGAGTTCATTTCTTGAGTGTCATCTGCTCAAAACGAGTGTGAAACAACGGAATACAACCCTCGGTTGAAATATTGACAACGGGTGGAACTGTTCTATACGTTTGCAGATAGTGCGACCTAGCTTTCATCCAGGCAGTCACAGACTAGAATGCGACCACAGAACCATAAAAATATGACTTGTCTTCTCATTTCTGCAGTGTATTTCTGATTTATTACTTCATAAAAAAAGGCATCTTTAGCACTGAGAAAAATTATTGCTGCGTTATGGTATGGGCCATTAGCATCATCTAATGCATCGGTACCAAGGTCGGGATCAAGGACGTGAAAACATTTGCATCAAAACCTTTGTTCATATAGAATATTCTGAATATCACTTTGTTCCTGATACCGTCGCAATACAGACCTGAGTGAAGTCATGTTTTCTTATATCATGTTTTCTGATATGCCTTATAGTTCCTTGTTATGCTGTCTCACATTTTGTACATCTCAAAAAATGATTTCCTCAGATAGCTCTGCATCGACTTCCTGGAAGTCAGGTTGAACGTCGAAACCCAGCTCAGGTAATCTGGAACGACAACGCACTAAGACGTTTAGAAAACATGCCACTTTTTTATGGTGGCAGCCAAGATTTTTTTTTAATACATTTTTTTTTAATTTCTTTCCTCATTCTGTCTTCCATTCCACAGTTCCTTCTTTCTCTCCTCCTCTCCATTCTATCATCAACATGATCTTTCTCTTTGCTGTACATTTCCGGATACAAATTACCACATATTTTTTGTTATTAATCATATTTGTACATGTCTGACAATATTGTAATAAATAATCCGTGAAACTTATTAGAAATGAGTTATCTTTTTTTTTTCGTTTGAATGGATTTGAGTGAGAGTTCAATGTATGCCGAGGAAAGGTTGTTTTCTTTTTTTGTTGGATATACACACATACCCAAAACAAACAAAAATCACTAAGCACACAATCCTCTGAGTTCTTTACAAACTACAAGCACATACAGGCAACCAAACACACCCACTCACTCCACTCACACCCCCTCCCCTCCCCACCCACCCACACCCCCCATTTTCTCTCTTCTTATGAATTGATAATACTTGAACAATACACATGATTATACGATTTATAATAATGAAGAAATATTTTCTCCGTATGGTACCATGCGATAGCTGTTGTATATAAAGCATAACATAATTATGTTCACTGCAATGATCCTTCAAAATATAGATTTAAACAGACTTAAGCATTTCCCGGCTGAGTGTACACACACCAGCACCAAAATCCCGTCCACCTGTGTCTTCATATTTCTTTAACAATCAAAAGAAAGTTAATTATATGCTACCAATATGACACCGCCACACCACACAGCCGCGCCCCGCCGACCAACCAACAAGCCAACCTACCAGCTAAGATTTGACCGTGATACTTTGGAGGTGTTGACCACTGAGTTGTGAGGCCATTCAGTGAGGGGACCCCGGGTGGGTTTGGCTAATTTGGGTATATTCCAAGGAATGAGTTGTTGGCTGGGTTTATATACACTTTTGTCTGCTCAGCTATGCCAAAGATATTAGACGCATTTCTTGTCATGTCAGCAGTGAACCAGTGAAGCCTACACATAAAGAAGAGGCTTTGAGAGAAGAAGACGGGGACCGAGTAGCTCAGTGGTAGAGCGTCGGACTTGTAATCTTGGGCTTGTGGGTTCGAATCTCCGCCGGGCCGTTTAGATACGGGGGGGGGGGGGGGGGGATGTTTCCCTCGGAGTTAACATCGCTTCTGATTCTATTTCCCATACAGTCCTTCGAATGAGACTCTTAACCGGGGTTCCGTGTGTGAACGCACGCATAACATCTTGCACATACGTCAAATCCCATCATCAGCTTCCGGAAGAGAAGGCCAGTTTGGCCGTTGGTATGGATGACACGTTACACATAGCATGCACCTTTCCCGAAGTTGGAGTATGCTGCCTTAATGGAGGGATAAAAAAAACGGTCATACACACAAAACTCCACTCCCTTTATTGGGTAGATGGGATTAATCCTTGCCTTTCTATACAGGGGGTGTCCGCAGGAGTATCACCCTGCGTACACAGAAGAAGAAGAAGAAGAGAGAAGACGGACAGATAGGCAAACAGGCTCACTGACAAACAACACAATATCGTATCACGTAAGACTTTATTTTCACATCTTGCTCTCTGTGGATGGTATAGCGGTTTGGTTCTGAATGACAAAAATCTGAATTAATCAAAAGCAAAAAGACACAAAGCAAACATTGAATTAAGTTACAGGCTGCATAGGATCGGCTAATATGAATATATTCCAAAACGTGGTTGGTTGGACGGTTTTTATATATAGCCCTTCTATTCTCTCGCAGTTGTGAACTTTTAATTGCTTAAGATTTCTTCTGAAAAATGCCCAGAACGTTTCTCTATACCTGGAACCCATACTGTAGTAGATGAAAATGTTAAAGGTGGAATTGAAAAAAAGAGAAAGTGGAAAAAATCCACAGAGCAGTATTGTAGAAATTGTGATGGCGACCTCCAGCTTTCATCTCTGGCAAAACAGACTGACCACACGGAACACACAGCTGGGAGAAATACAGATGATGAAAAACACAGAGCTGCCAATCAGCATCTTAGTCAGTGCTACCTCCCGTGCAGAGAGAGATGTCGATGTTCCGGTACGCCATGTCATTATCTGACGAAGTTTGACGGCAGTGAGGATGGTAGCTATCAACACACACTACCATCGTACCTCCGGGAAAACCAGCACCAAACACAACGCTGTCCAGAAAGTCAATGAGATCTTTGTGTCTGTTGTAAAATGTTCCAGCCACCATCGCCTGTATGACTGCACCCGTTTCAGGATCATAAACACACCTGACTCTGTATCTGAATGCCACAACGAAAAAACAAGCCGAGCACCAAGACATACACAGCAATGATAATGCAACCCATTGTTCTGGTGCGTAGCAGAGTATGGTACCTCAACGGGCTGTAGACACAATAGCATCTCTCACAGGCGATGATGGAGGACAAGAGGAATGAAAGAAAACACAGACCCATGAACACAACCAAATTATTGTTAGTCATAAACTTGCTCGCAGGGGGAATGTTTTCCTGTCCTCTGAACTGCAAGTAAACATTTTCCACATGGAGTAACATGCCAGCGGTTAAATAAAGGCAGTCTGTTAAAGACAACGAGAACAGACAGAGGTTGACACGATCACGAAGCCCTTGTTTGAAGTACACCGCCATGTTGATGACGTTGGCTGGTCCACCGATCAGAAACAAGACACCGATCATGATGTCCTTCATTCTTCTCATGTATGTCTCCACTGCTGCGCTTAGAATGTTATCGGGATTAGCCCATGGTATATACTCCATCTCACTAAATCTGACTTCCATGCATTGCTCGGGAACAGAGAGGAATTTGGAACACCGCTGTGTACATCATGCTGTGTTGTCAAGAAGTCTTTGGTAGCCATGATGATACGCAGTGAGTAGATCGTCAAGTTCAGCAGGTCACTGTTACATTTTTGCAAATAAATATTAGACATTTCTTTTACCACTGTCACTTCACGGCAAAAAAATCATAAGTTATCTTTTTTCTGAAAAACTACAATGAACACTTTGTAAACAGAGCCTGGTCTCAATGTTTAGATGAGGTGGTCAATATTAATGTTTAGATGAGTTGGTCAATATCATTTTATCCAACAAAAGTTTATAGTGCAATAAAGTAAATCAAAATGGCGACGTAAGACCTGAATACGCCGGACGGGGATAAGATCGTCACGTGACTGTGTTCCTTAGTGACTTGTTGGTCCGTTTGATTTCATTCACTTTCTAGGCACCCTCCCATTACTGTTTGATAGTGTCATAGTAATGATTACTTCAGTCACGTTGCGATTTTCATCGACACTAGCTTTTAAAACAGGATTCGGTGTGACTCTCTCCTTTTCACCACTTTATTGCCTATGCTTCGTTAGCCGATCTTTGTTACCTTATATCAGCACAGTTCAATGAACACGGTTTTGTACTGGTACGTATCATATATCCACATTGACATCATTATTTTACTTCAAGTTGGATCGATTTAGAAAGTCTATTTCAGGTCATCGATTGTTGTTGTGCTAATACTGATGCAATTAATTTCGTTTTCGTTTTTTTTTTTTTTTTTTTCCTTGGTTTGTTTGTTAGTTTGTTTTTGTTTTGTTTAGGCAGAGCCATTAATGAAGATTTTGTAATTTCCCCTACCAGTCCCCAGAGCCACATCACCCCACTTTCCCTCTCACCACCAGTTCCATTCTCCCCCTGTCCTTCACCTTCCTCGCTACCTTTGCCCTTTCTTCACGCCTCCGGTCGTATTCTTGAAAATAAACTATGTATATATATTGACTGTGAGCTAACTAGCAAGTTTGTGAGCGAATGTTCGAGCAAGAGAGACAGACAGACAGACAGACAGACAGACAGACAGACGAACAGGCAGGCAGACAGACAGACATACAGACAGAATCATATCCTCGAAAGAACATGATAAGACTTTAATGTACAATCCAATATGCACTTTTTTTAAAATTTTGCAATGTTTAAATCGGATATCTAAAAACAAACAAAAAAAACATTGAAATTATAATGTTCTCGAGCTAACGAATATTTCAGTAAACTTGAGATGCTAATGCAGGTAGGGACACACCAAACACTGGTGAAGACGGATGCAAATTGTTGCACCTGGGGTACAGCTTGC
>JADBJO010004250.1:100000-102500 GCA_016801955.1 Conus betulinus | reverse complement strand
TGAAAAAATGTAGGGAGGATACTCTGCATCTAAAATGTGAAGTGAAAAATGTAGGGAGGATACTCTGCATCTAAAATGTGAAGTGAAAAATGTAGGGAGGATACTCTGCATCTAAAATGTGAAGTGAAAAATGTAGGGAGGATACTCTGCATCTAAAATGTGAAGTGAAAAATGTAGGGAGGATACTCTGCATCTAAAATGTGAAGTGAAAAATGTAGGGAGGATACTCTGCATCTAAAATGTGAAGTGAAAAATGTAGGGAGGATATTCTGCATCTAAAATGTGAAGTGAAAAATGTAGGGAGGATACTCTACATCTAAAATGTGCAGTGAAAAATGTAGGGAGGATATTCTGCATCTAAAATGTGCAGTGAAAAATGTAGGGAGGATACTCTACATCTAAAATGTGCAGTGAAAAATGTAGGGAGGATACTCTACATCTAAAATGTGCAGTGAAACATGTAGGGAGGATACTCTACATCTAAAATGTGAAGTGAAGATGTAGGGAGGATACTCTGCATCTAAAATGTGAAGTGAAAAATGTAGGGAGGATACTCTGCATCTAAAATGTGAAGTGAAAAATGTTTTGGAGAGGAATCTCATTTCATATGGACTGCCTAACATAGGCATTACTGAAGAACTGACTAATAATGTTTACTCGAAAACTCCCGCATAAAAACAAAACAGAAAAGACTAAAATGATTATGATAATGGCCTGGCGTACTTGTTCTTTTAAATTGGTTGGTTGGTCGGTTGGTTCGGTTGAGGGTTTTTTCATTGCCTGTTTGTTTGTTTGCTTGGTTGGTGGGTTGGTTGGTTGCTTATACTCCTCTTTTTAGTTTTCATTCCAGGACTTGTCAGCCCTATTGTTTTGTGGGTTTGTGTTAAAATGTTTGTCAGCAGGTTTTGTGTTGTTGTTGGGTTTTTTTTTTTTTGTTTTGTTGTTTTTTTGGGGTTTTTTTTCGAACGCATCGCCATCTTACACAGATAAGTCTATCAGCCAAGTTCTTGCTTTTCAACGTAAGACAAATAATTCGTTCCGCTATTTAAAACAGATTTCATATTCAGTATGCCGGCTTTCAAACACATATTTTAATCCTGGTACGTAGCACCACATGATAAAGAGATTCCCAATTCTCTCTCTCTCTCTCTCTCTCTCTCTCTCTCTCTCTCTCTCTCTCCTCTCTCTCTCTCTCTCTCTCTCTCTCTCTCTCTCTCTGACTTGCAGAGTCGCGAGCAGACGCTTCACTGGAAGACAGTCTGCTGTTGACGCTGTAGTGGCCTCTACTTGGTGGCGAGGCTCTCTTGTTGCCTGGGTTTTGAGGTGATGCACCTCTTCAAAGGTCTTTGGTGCTTGTCATGTGATAGCACGCCAGCGCATTCTGTCTTTAGCTATCGTCACAAGAACAACAGGGCAGATGCCGCATCACTGGAGACTGTCTTTCAGCCTATTTTTACCGTTTGTGTGGGTAGCCGCTCTTTCTGTAAGCTTTGTGGCATTTGCATGGGCGGCTTCTCCTTCTGTAGCCCTGGGGCAGCTCTCCAAACGTTGGAATCTGGCGGTTCTCCATTCTTACGACATGGCCAGACCAGCGGAATTGTGACTTAAGGATCATCACCTCGATATTGTCGGCCTTTGCCTCGTCTCGATCACAATGGTCACAATGGTTATAAACACAATAACAACGTCAACACTCAGATGGAAGTAGATGAAGACAAGAGTTGGGTTTGCCAGAGGCACGTTTTAAAAGTGAACCCTGGACCGAGAGCTCTCACCTGCTGGCGAAGGTAACCCGTCAACTAATCAGGCTTGACTTGCAGGCTACAAACGAAGTGCAGGAGTCATCCACTCTCACACACTCTTTCATAAACCCCATGCACGATGCACCTTAGGCTTTTTTATCCTCTGGTTATCAAACGGCTGATGAGGTACGATACACAGTACTGAGTGTGTTAAACCTAAACCATTTAAAAAAAAACGCAATATAGAAAAGTGGAGAACCACTCACTACTGCATAAGCACAAAGGGTATAACAACCCCGTTCACAGCAGGAGCAGCACCTGGAAAGATACGAGACCTGCCATATTTGTGCCATTCGAGACATGACATACTTTTGCCACAACAGCTATGCCATACTTTTGACATACAAGACATGTCATATTTTTTATGTACCCGACATGCCATACTTTTGCTATACCCAACATGCCATACTCTTGATATACCGACATGCCATACTCTTGCCATACCAGACATGCCATACTTTTGTCTTACAAGACATGCCATACTTTGACCATACCAGATATGCCATACTTTTGCCCTACAAGACGTGCCATACTTTGGCCATACCAGACAAGCCATACTTTTGCCCTACGAGACAAGCAATGCTTTTGCCCTACGGGACAAGCCATGCTTTTTCCCTACAAGACATGCCATACTTTTGCCCTACCAGACAAGCCATGCTTTTTCCCTACGAGACAAGCCATACTTTTGCCCTACGAGA
>JADBJO010004250.1:90000-95000 GCA_016801955.1 Conus betulinus | reverse complement strand
TGATGATGATGATGATGATGATGATGATGATGATGATGATAAAATAGCAAAAACAGTGATGAAAGTGATGCTGCTGAAAATATTCAAATGATAATAAAGGAATTAAGTGAAATTTTGGCCAGGGAAAACTCCTCTGTGTGTCTTCGAGAAGAATTGCCTGTCAGTGTTCTGATCATGATCAAACAGTGCTTTCTTCATCCTTACCATAGCACAGTCTGTATCCCTGAGCAGAACGCTTTTAATTTCAGTGCCCTGTATCATCTTCAATGAACAATCGATTAATAGTACTTTGTGACACTTTAACATAACGTTGGTTATTATCGATCATTCCAGCCGATATTGAAATTTTGACCAGCAATGCATGGACATTTTCTCCGTTGTGAGAAATACAACCACTTGTCCAGAATGTAAAATTGTCACCTCTAGATGCCACATCTGTAGGTTGAAACTCCCCCCCCCCCCCCCCCTTCCCCCAACCCCCCACCCCCCCCCCCTTGTCATACACCACCAGGATTGTGAGGGTACTTCAGGGAAAGAAAGGATGCGGATCTTTGGGAATAGGAAGGTTGTTGGGTGTAGGAGAAGGAGTGTGTTAAACGAGTGTAAATCAACATGCATGTCATCTTCTGCTTGTTCCAGCTGGTGATATTATCCTACTCCACTCTCAGAGCATTATCAACGTACAGGACGCATGCGATAAAAAATGAAGAGAAAAAAGATACACCCGAAGGTGCAGGTGGGACCCAGAGAAGTACTGTCCTCAACTGCCGAAGAAACCAGCTGGGAGCAATCCTGTACCACCCTTGGAAGCCTGTGCTGTGTCCACGTAGGTTGTTGGGTAGAGTAGAAGACTGGTTGGGGGAGAGAGGTTTGACCCTGACAGTGTTCTTGCTGAGGAGTGTCACGGTAGCTCCATTGATCATACCGGTCTCCAAGAATGAACCAGCTGTGTGTATACAACAGGGGACATGGTTTAAGGCTGTTAGCTGGACTTTCTGCTTTATGTACCGTTTTGTTCCCTGGATTTACTCTTGTACACCTTTGAAGTGGATGGGGATAAGTAGAAAAGAGAGAAGAGACTGGGAAGAGAGCGAGTGGGCACATCATCTTGCTCATCAACACCAGCTCGTTGGCTTCCTCTCTCTTTTATTTCAAATCATAGCTGGATCGAACCAACCTCACCGACCTAAGGACAGTGCATGCTACGTGCTACAGCTCCTCACGTTTCACCCGTTAGGCCTGCACACCAGCCCAGTTAGGCGCGGCTGTTGCTTTTCAGACCTTCACATTCACGAACATCTAAATAACGGAATCAGCCTCACAGCCTTCACCACACTCTACTCAGTGAGGAAATGGCCTTAGAGCTAGGATGCTAGAAGTATATAGGCTTCCCAGTCTCTTTCAACGAGATCTTTCCAGAAGCAACATCTGTGGCTATCGCTACGCCTGAGTCACAATGGAACCATTAGAAGCGTCTAATGAGGTCAGATCCGGTTTTGCCAGACTGCTCTTGAACTGACATTCTATCGCACTCGGCACGACAAACAACGGGGCCGACCGTCGTGTAAGTGGATGGATCTGGAGAGACATCAAGACAGACGCTTTAGACTCGGTATCTAGAGCAAAATCCAGCATGTGTCAACTCCGTCGCCAACGTCGTCGAGAGCTCCTCAGCAAAGACAACACCAACTGCGGCGTCACACACTCCCTGGGCCGTGCCCTCGGCCGCTAACTGGTCTTCCAGACCACCCCATCCACACCAGCCAGGGTCGCAGGGAGGCTCGAGACCTCCTCCGCAAAGGCAACAACAATGACGGTGTTGTCGAATTCCAAGGCAGTCTTCCCAGATTCTGATTAGCCTTCTACACCAGTCTGACCAGACCAGCCATAGCCAGCCTGTCTGCCGAGTGACCACAGTCTCTCAACTGGAATTCCAAACTGCCAGCTAAGTTGCCCCTCACTGCGATCCCATCCCACGTTTGAGGGATTCACCGCTGCAAACTCTCTGCTCTCAAAAGGCGGGCAGAATCATGCCCTTTACACACCGGTCTGCAGTTTTACACACTGGTCTGAAATCCAAAAGCCCAGGCTTACGTCTAGCAAAAGGAACGGAACTTGCAGATGGATAGCAAACTGATCAAAATCCGTCCAATTCTGAAAGACATTATTAAACGATGTTCCAGGGGCAGCCATAAAGAAGAAACAGTCCTGTGCCGTTTGCACACAGGCCACTCCTTTTACACTCATTCACACCTTTTAAAAAGTGAACAAGCTCCGTGATACATTCCATGTCATGTGCTACTCACAGTGAAACATGTTCTTTAAAAGTGTTAAGACCAGCATGTGAGACATAACCGTTATACAGCAGACTCCATGAAAACCTTGTTCAGAGATGTCCTACCTGATGTAACCTTTGAATTTCGGAGAGAGATTAACATTTTTTTTCCTGATCTAGGATTTTACTGGAGAAATGCTTTTCAAATATGAAATTTCTGGTGTGTTTTTAGAAAGTGTGTTTTAGAGTTTTGTCTAACGAGTTGTTTTAGCTTTTTCTTTTAATGATTTGCGAATGACTTCAACATGGTGAGACAGCCCTGATGTGGCCCTTCACAGTCGGCTGGTCTGTAATCAACATTATCTGTCTCACACACATCCTCTGCGTTTTACTTTTCTTTTCTCTCTTTAATAAATAAGTTCTAGTGAGACATGTTGTACTTCTTCTGCTGGGGAATCAAATCCTGCAGTTCGTCAAAGCCCCGAGTAACCACAGCAAATAAAATTTATCAGTGCAACAGGCGTCTACACTTATACCACACCAAATAAAATATATTGGTGCAACAAGTGTCCACACCTATACCACACCAAATAAAATCTATCAGAGCAACAATTGTCTGTACTTACTAGGCATGAAACAAAAATAATTTGCTTTGGTAAACGTAAGTTCTGTTGGATTCCGCAAATTAGCATTGTTATATATGTAGAGTTAATCGAAACTGACAACATTAAAAGAATAACTCATGCGCAAATGTTTGGGTAAAAGTAGAGTCGTAGCAGAAGCAGGGTGTAAAGAATAACCTCTTTATATGCTGATGTATCAGTTTATGGAGGAATGTTGCAGGTGTAACTGGCATCAACCGTTATAATGTTCGAAATCATCCTTGAAAATGGACTGGCACGAAGCGACATTCCCCTTGTTTAGTTTAACAGTCATCTTCTCAAGCGTGTGTGTGTGTGTGTGTGTGTGTGTGTGTGTGTGTGTGTGTGTGTGTGTGTTGTGTTGTTGTTGTTGTTGTTGTTGCTGTTGTTGTTGTGTTGTTGTTGTTGTTGTTGCTTTCGTTAATTGCTCTTTATCCATTTACACGCTTGTCACAGCTTCAGTTACCCTCAGCAGATCGATCTATACCATGATTTGATTATGTCTGGCCCTCTGCTGCTTCTAATTGTGATCCTCTCTCTTATTCTTTTTTATCTTTCTGGATCTTTTTTTTTTTTCCTTTCTTTTATTGTCTTTTCTCTTTTCCCTGTTGGTCCAAATCGGTTCTCTGGCCTCTGTACGGTGACTGATTTCAGTTGGACACCGAGCCCTAGCTCAGCTGATGGTGATCTGTCAGCCGGGAATAACTGTCCCAAAAAGAATGGGCAAAGGGGACGTTACCAACTGGTGATTTCTACCACAAGAACGACAACACGTTGGAATGGGATATGAACAGTATGCCAATGTTGAAATGGGAAAAATGGAGAGTATGCCAATGTTGAAATGGGAAATGGACGGTATGCCAATGTTAAAATGGAAAATGGGCGGTATGCCAATGTTGAAATGGGAAATGGACAGTATGCCAATGTTGAAATGGGAAATGGGCGGTATGCCAATGTTGGGAAATGGCCAATGTTGAAATGGACAGTATGCCAATGTTGAAATAGGAAATGGACAGAAAATGTTGAAATGGGAAATGGGCAGTACGCCAATGTTAAAATGAAATGGGAAGTATGCCAATGTTGAAATGGGAAATGGGCAGTACGCCAATGTTAAAATGAGAAAATGGACAGTATGCCAATGTTGAAATGGGAAATGGACAGTATGCCAATGTTGAAATGGGAAATGGACAGTACGCCAATGTTGAAATGGGAAATGAACAGTATGCCAATTTGTAACAGAAGCTGCCAGCCTAAGAGGTTTTCTTTCATGTGAGGAGAGTGTGTCAGCAGTCACTCGATATTGAGGCTGCTCAGGGCGGCGGGGTTGGCTTTGCTTGTCTGGGAATATTCCAAGAAATAGTTGGTTGCTTGGTTTATGTAGTTTGTGTCTGCTCAAAGTGTCGACGACATCAGACGCTAAATCAGTTTTGAAATTCGTGTCTATTTATCATGTCTACCCTGAATATCAAGACAGCCTGAAAGAAATTAATGAGGTAAGACAAGGGGATAGACAGACAGAAAAAGAATGGCTTCTTTAATGGGGGACACAGTTACATAAGGCTTTTCTGCCATCTGGCTCACATGCGGAACGAACAGCAAGAAAGTGGTCTATTACAATTTTCTAATTTTAAAAAAAAGTCAATAAAAACGCAGCAAGAACAGAACTGCAATACAAATTCTCTGCTGTTCACTCTCGGTCGTCATTTACCGCTTGACATCCCTTCCTAAGAACGCCCACAACGTATCTCTGTATCGAGAACCCATCACGTAGTATACGAAGAAGTTGAAAGTGGAACTGACGAAAGAGAAACCAGATGAAATCCACAATGTGGTGTTGTAGAAATTGTGATGGCGACCTCCAACTCTCATCTCAGGCAAAAAACAGACTGACCACACGGAACACACAGCTGGGAGAAATACAGATGATGAAAAACACAGAGCTGCCAATCAGCATCTTAGTCAGTGCCACCTCCCGTGCAGACAGAGATGACGATGTTCGGTACGCCATGTCATTATCTGACGAAGTTTGACGGCAGTGAGGATGTAGCTATCAACACCACTACTATCGTTCCTCCGGAAAACCA
>JADBJO010004250.1:35000-80000 GCA_016801955.1 Conus betulinus | reverse complement strand
AGTAGTTTTCAAGGAGTTTTCAAGGGGTGTTTTGTTGTTGTTGTTGTTGTTGTTGTTTTAGGCTACAATACTTGTGTAAAAATTGAAAAAATAAATGGCAGTTTGGGATTTTTTTTTTTTTTGCGCGCGCGTTCAGGTTGATGAAAAAAATTTATTTAAAGACACCAAATTGCCTCCCTTGGTTATTTAGCAGACGACAACCCAGAATCGCGATGACGTTTGTAAAAAAAAATGAAATAAATAAATAAACAAATTATCATTTTTTCCATTAACCTGAACACAGAAAGATCAAACTGCCATTTCTTTAAATTTTTTGAAGCCGATGGCTTGATTTTCAAACGTTTTCAAGGAGGTTTGGTCAACAGAACATTTGATAGATTTTCAAAGGTTTTCAAGGCCTTGAAATTTGCTGTCAGAATTCAAGGAGTTTCAAGGAGCCTATAAACATTGTTCCAGTTCCTTGCCCCTTCAAGTCTCACGTCCCCTACGACTTTCCAGTCCCCCCCCCCCCCCCCCCCCCCCCCCCCACACACACACACACACACACACACACACACAATCATATGGCGAAAACAAGCCTGAGAGTTAGTGAAAAGTGTAGTCTTCGGAGATGACTCGAAGAGAGAGAGAGAGAGAGAGAGAGAGAGAGAGAGAGAGAGAGAGAGACAACTGGCGGTGCGGAGAGAGAGAGAGAAAAGAGGTTTGTTTCAGAGGCACTTGAAAAGAGAAAGAACGCTCTCCTAATGTCTCGGTATGGGAAAGAGGAACCTGGAGACGATGACCATTAGCAAGAGGAACGCAACAGCCAGGTAGAAGTGTACAGTAGGTAATCAGAGAGAAATGATGGAGGTTGACAAAAATAATTATCCTTTTTTTTTTTCAGATGCCCCCGGTGTACCCCAACTATATCACGCCACGCATTAAACAACACTCCCCACATCGCTGCGTGTGCAGCAAAGTGCAGAGTGTTTTGTGCCCGCTGTTGCCAGCCATCTGGGGAGTATTGCTTTGTGTCTGCTGCAGTATGTGGGAAAGTACTGCTTTGTGTCTGCTGCATTATGTGGGGGAGTATTGCTTTGTGTCTGCTGCAGTAGTATGTGGGGAGTATTGATTTGTGTCTGCCGCAGTATGTGGGGGAGCATTGCTTTGTGTCTGATGCAGTATGTGGGGAGTATTGCTTTGTGTCTGCTGCAGTATATGTGGGAGTATTGCTCTGTGTCTGCTTAAGTATGTGGGGAGAGTATGCTTTGTGTCTGCTGCAGTATGCAGTATGTGGGGGAGTATTGCTTTGTGTCTGCTGCAGTATGTGGGGGATTATTGCTTTGTGTGTCTGATGCAGCAAGTATGTGGGGAGTATTGCTTTGTGTCTGATGCAGTATGAGGGGGGTTATTGCTTTGTGTCTGCTGCAGCAAGTATGTGGGGAGTATTGCTTTGTGTCTGCTGCAGTATGTGGAGAGTATTGCTTTGTGTCTGCTGCAGTATGTGGGGGAGCATAGCTTTGTGTCTGGTGCAGTATGTGGGGGAGTACTGCTTTCTGTCTGCTGAAGTATGTGGGGAGTATTGCTTTGTGTCTGCTGCAGTATGTGGGGAGTATTGCTTTGTGTCTGCTGCAGTATGTGTGTGTGTGGGGGGGGGGGGGGGGGATATTGCTTTGTGTCTGCTGCAGTATGTGGGGGTGTTGCTTTGTTTGTCTCTGCTGCAGTATGTGGGGGGGAAGTATTGCTTTTTGTGTCTGCTGCACAGTATGTGGGGGGAATATTGCTTTGTGTCTGCTGCAGTGGGGGGGGGGGGGAGTATTGCTTTGTGTCTGCTGCATTATGTGGGGAGTATTGCTTTATGTCTGCTGCAGTATGTGGGGAGCATTGCTTTTGTGCTGCTGCAGTATGTGGGGAGCATTGCTTTTGTCTGCTGCAGTATGTGGGGGAGTATTGCTTTGTGTCTGCTGCAGTATATGGGGGAGTATTGCTTTGTGTCTGCTGCTGCAGTCATCATCTACAGAGTGTTGTTTTGTCCCTGTTGCACAATCGTCCATCTGGAGAGGATTGTTTTGTCCACATTTTATGTGTGTCATTTGTGATGCTGTATTCAGTCATGTTCTGCCATCACTATGTGAAGCACTGAAGTGGTTTATCACCATCTAGCAGGAAGAGTCAGCCACTGTACTGGAATCATCCAGCCCAGGCCGGAGGTTATGGGTGTACGGGTAAATGAAATAAATGAGGTGCTGAGACAAAACTAGGGTGAAACCAAGATTAGAACAAGAAAACTATGAATGTGACATGACTTAAAGAACGATTGGTTTTGTGCAAAGCCTCTTATATTCCAATGTGTTGACTCTGATTTGATTTGAACTGGTGATTTTTTTTTTTTTTTTTCCGGGTGGAGGGGTGGTGGTGCTGGTGCTGGTGGTGCTGCTGCTGCTGCTTTTATTGCTTGTGTGCTTTTGTTTTATTGTTATTATTAGTATATTACTATTATCATTATCTTTATTATCGTTATCATTGTCATTATTATTATTACTATTATTATCATCATCATCATCATCATCATCATCATCATCATCATCATCATCGTTATCATCATCATCATCATCATCATCATTATCATTAAAGATTTGCATTCTGATTTACTTATTTGAACTGGGATTTTTTTTTTTTTTTTTCGGATCTTTCAAACTCAGTATCTTATGGTCAGGCACATTCACAAAATGGTGCGACAACCAAATCCAAATGCCTCTTGAGATAATAGAATATTGTTCCCTCTGGTTCAGCATCATGATGTTTATAGCCAAGCTGCCCATGGGGGCCACATCAGGGCTGACTCTGAGTCCATGAAGATCCTCAAAGCAAAGTGAAGATTCAAACACAGCCATAGTGATTAAAATGAAAAAAAAAAAATATATATATATATATATATATATATAAAGAAAAAGCACTGCACTTTCTCAAGGACTGATATTCTGATATCTCCGAGTACTAATTGACAAAAAAAAATCAATGGCCAATTTGATTCCGTTTTTTACTACAAAGCCTTATAGCATGTAGTCTACAGAAATATTACCAGCTGATATGTCATGCTTTACCTCAAAGGTCACTACTTCTTGGCATCAGCTGCACCCTAAAATCACATGATTTGGATTTTTTTTTTTTCAAAAAAAACAAAAAAAGAATTAAAGAATGTGACATAGACATCATGTATGGTGAATATCAAATAAAGAAGACATGAAAGAACCTAATTTCTACCCTATTCAGTAGAATACAATTTAGAAAGCTAACCAGCCACTGTGGTGAAGTGGTTAGTGTCGCAGACTCTCAGCTGGGAGTTTGTGGGTTCGATTCCCATCAGAGTCATGAATGTGGGATTTCTGTGCTCTGACCAGCTCCTACCCAAAGTTGAGTTTGTTATGGGCTCATCTGGGATGATCTGAGTTGAGTTTGTTATGGGCTCATCTGGGATGATCTGGGACCACACTATTGAGTTTCATCCGTTCAGTGGATGCGTCTCTGAGAATGTTGCTCAAATTCTCTGACCAACACTGCAAATATCTGTCTCTCTCATGTCTGGTTGACACTGTGATATATATCATGAAAGTAAGTGTAGAGTACAGTCCTGTCATGCAATCTCAGACCGGAATGGAAATCTGCATCATCGTTTTTATCATCAATCAATCAACATTTTTTTTTAAGTCTCATATTCTGTGGCCCTTCATGCCCTGCTCTCATGATGACCTCTGTTTTCAATACCCCTCCAAGACTATGGCCTTGGTTTGATTCTGTTGGGGTCACCAGTCTCAGCAAATCCATGGGGGTGGGAGGGGGGGGGGGGTCGTTGGATAGACCTGGTGGCACTTTCCAGAGGGAGAGTTCACTCACGCTAGCTCCTCGACCAAGCAATTATTGTCGTCAGTAGGTGACTTAGAGGGTAGTGTCCTGTGTATATTAGATCAGAACAGGCACCACTGAAGACCACCGAAGTGACTCGGCAGCAGTGCAGTGTCTCCTCCGGTGGGTTGCATCTTGACGACTTGACATTGACTGCTCCCTGTGAATTGCTGGTGCCAGGGCTGCTTTGGGATGGGCCAGACTGTGGCTGAAGTCGGGAGGGGGGTGAGGAGGTGTCAGAATGAGTGGCATGGGTGCAAATGCCACAGAGAAGCCACAGAAGATAGGACAGAAAAAAACTGAGAAAGGTATGCCATGGAGTGAAAAAACAGCAAACGACTGATGCACATGCATACTAAGACACACATCGAACCACATTAGTTTGTGTTAAAAGAAAGTCTGCCAATGTTTTTGTATCAACTCAACATGTTATTTTTGCTCACAACACACACACACACACACACACACACACACACACACACACACCACACACAACACACACACACACACACCGAACCACATTAGTTGTGTTAAAAGAAAGTCTGCCAATGTTTTTGTATCAACTCAACATGTTATTTTTGCTCACAACACACACACACACACACACACACACACACACACACACACACACACACACACACACACACACACACACACACACACACACATATGCTCACACACACACACACACACACACTCACATACACACATGCTTTAGTAAGCGATTTAAAACAAATGAAATTACTCCATTAACGGTAGAGAAGCATCTGATACAAGGCTGACTGACCATTCATGCACACTCTCCATTCCCTCCCATGGGATCTCTTTCAACCCAAGACTGGAATAATCTGGTCGCACACACTCAGCCTGACATCACATGTGACACAGTACAAATCGTTTCACAAAAAAAGTGCTTGGATATATTCATGCATATTCAGAGAGTCACTTATGCAGGTTCTGTACATGTCTCTTCAAATGACCTGACTGCTTGAAGGCTGCTGGACAGTGCGGGCAGCAGTGGGGTTTCTGTTGTGTGTGGATCAGGCAATGGTTCCTGAGAATGCCAGACTGGGTGAAGCCCTTCCCACAGTCTATGCATACGAATGGTTTCTCTCCAGTGTGCACTCTCTTGTGCACCTTCAGTGAGCTAATGTCCGCAAACGCCTTACTGCACACATCACACACAAATGGTTTACGACTGGTGTGAATCAGTTCATGCCGCTTCAAGCTGCTGGCTGTGGTGAACGCCTTGCTACACAAGTCGCACACAAAAGGTTTATGACTGCTGTGAGTCACTTTGTGCTCCTTCAAGTGATCGGCCCGGGTGAAGGCCTTGTGACATACGTCGCAGCAGACAAACGGATTGAGGTTGGCATGAATCAGCTTGTGTGTCTTCAGGTTCCCTGCCTGGCTAAAAGCCTTGCCACACACATCACACACATAGGGTTTCTGACTGTCGTGGATCACCTGATGTCTCTTCAAGTCACAGGCCCAAGCGAAAGCCTTGCTGCACACATTACACACCCTCCTTTTCTCCTTGTCTCTATGCACGCCAGTGCTGTCCATATGTAACCTCTCATAGGTGCAGGGCTACCGAAATACTCCACGTTCACGTTTCTGTAGTCACCAGCGTCACACCCTTCAGGAGTGGAAGATGCAGGCATCCCAACATGCCGCTGCTCTCCGTGAACTGACGCCACATGCAGCTCCAGACTGCTGACCAGCACAAACGTGGCAGAACACAGCGGACATGCTTGACCTCTGCTCAGAGACAGCGGTGACCCAGGTGGCAGAGGCTGCACGGTGCTGTAGACAGCTGTGGGCTGATCTGGTGACTCTTCACTCATGGACCATGGGGGTTCCAGTTTCTGTGAAAGGACAAATGAAATCCATCTGCATTATGCTTGCTTTCGTTACTGACTTCTTTATGCAAGTGAAAGCCTTGCGGCTGCACACCTTACACACACCCTCTTTTTCTCCTTATCTCTCTGCACTTCACTGCTGCCCACACGTGATGTCTCCACAGACTGCATAAACGTCATGGTTCCTTCCAGTGTCAATATCTCTTTAAACAGCTAGATACAATAACATGGCTCTTTCTACCACCAGAAGTTAATAAGTTTGTTTTTTTGTGCCGGGACTGTGGCGGGACCAGCCGGGCTTGTTTGTGGACGGGGTGTCGGAATGAGCGGCGTGGGTGCGCTGCCTCTCTGAGGAAAGGTTGGGAGCAAAAAAAAAAAAAAAAAAAAGTCTGTTTTTTAGTGTGGGTGAGTTTTTCATGGACCTCACACTCCGGAAAAAAGCCTGCGGAAAAAAGAGTTTGGTGAACATGTCCTATATCCTAAAAAAAAACCATAAATTTAAAGAGGAATTTTAAGTAACTCCACCCGTTAACAATACACCTGCTGTTGCACCTGTAGACTGGCATGAGATCACACCAGTATGAAAACACATTTCAAATAGTAGTTTTAAAGTGTGGTGACTGCAGGCAGAAATCTGAAATGCATTTAAAAAAAAAAAAAAAAAAAAAAAAAAATTGAAGTAAATCCCCCAGATAGCAGGGGCAAACAAATTACAAAACAAAATACGATACGTTTCAACCTCTTCGGTCTTCTTCAGGCAAGATAACACAACATTCAGGACACTGAAAATGAACAATGAGCAATCACCTATTAACTTCTCAAATTTGGCGCAAGATGAGCATTGAGAAGATAAGTGATAGATTGTTCTTTGTTTTCATTGTCCTGAATGTTGTTTATGTTGCTGGAAGAAGACCTAAGAGGTTGTCTTGTGATTTGCTTTGTCCCTGTTATTGTTTTTCTTCCTTTTTTTTGGTGGGGGGATTCACTTCCATTTTTTTTTTGGGGGGGGGTTTTTTTTTTTTTTTTTGTATTTCAGATTTCTGCCTGCAGTCACCTCCCTTTGAAACTACTCTTCAAAAAGTGTTTTCACATTGGTGCGATCTCGTGCCAGTCTACGCACCGACAGGTGTACTGTCAACTTTTTGGTCCAACCAGAGTCAGGATCGTTTGTCTACACAGTTTCTACACAGCCTCCTTCAATTTTGCACAGTCTTCCTGATGCACATTGTCGGAGCACAGTATCACCAGGCCTCCAAGGCTTTCAACTGGTTGGGGGAGGGTGGAATGGCACTGACTGACGCACTCACGAAGAACATGGAAATCTTGTGACTTCAGTGTCATCTACCACCACACACCAAACATGTGATCAGAACTCTGAGAATTCAACTGCCCCTTTGTAAAAAATCTAAAAAAAAAAAAAAAAAAAATGCTTTGTACCTGATTTCTTTCCCTGAAAAATTTTTGAAAAAAAAAGGGTTCCCTGGATATCCAGTTTCAGTTTTCACCGAATTCTTCAAATTCACGGTGAAGTGGGAGCCCTATAACTTTAGTCCCCAACAACCACACAAGTTTAAGGCCTTTACAAGTCTGTCAAACATGTAGAAGAAAAAAATGGTCTCAATCTGAGTAAAAAGGGACACATCTTGCAAACACATTAAAAACACTATGCGATGATCGACATCTTTTCGAAAAGCATCAAAAAACACTATACAATAAATGACATGGTTTCCAAACTATGAACATCCTTGCGATAAGATTAGACTGTGCTAAGAATACCAGTCATTTTCTCTGTATGTATCAGTCCTGGGTTTACTTTTGATGGAGATAATCATGAAAAATATTTAAAATGTAACGAAAAAAAAAAATCCATTTAAAAGGCAATATGACCAAACAGACACTGCCAAATGGACAGCTACAGTCCCCATGAATATTGTGTACAATTCTCACTGCCTTATTTAATTGCCAGTTTACACACACACACACACACACACACACACACACACACACACAACACACATACACAACACACACACACACACAAAACCTGATGCATCACTTACTCTGGCCAGTGCAAAAAAATTTTTTTTTAATGTAAAAGAACTTCCAGAACAAAGTCAACACTAGTTGTGACCAGTGAAGCAGAATGACAAACGTAATGCTCATGAAAGGAAGAGAGCCATACTCACAAGGACAAAATCAACACCTGAGTCTGCAGAATCTTCCTTGGCATGGAGCGTCGTTTCTGTGAACGATCCTCCATCATGCTCCATCTTCATCTGCCAGGGTGGAACAAAAAAACAAAAAAAAACAAAAGAAGGATAAAGTCACCTGTCATAAGGTTTCTTTGAGTCCTAATCAGAACAATGTCTCGAAGATTGGTACAGTGGATGGGGACCGGAACAGCTCAGTGGTAGAGTACCGGGCTCGTAATCTTGGTGATCCTGGGGTTGCAGGTTCGAATCTCCCTGCCAGGCCATTTCGGTACAGGGGGGGATTTTCCCTCAGAGTTAACATTGATTCCGACTCCATTTCCCATACAGTCCTTCCAATGAGGCTATAACCGAGGTTCTGAGTGTGAAACGCATGCTTAACATCTTGCACACACACGTCAAATCCCATCACCAACTTTTGAAAGAGAAGGCCAGTTTGGCCGTTGGTATGGATGACACGTTAAACATGCACCTTCCCCGAAATTGGAGTATGGCTGCCTTCATGGCAGGATAAAAAGAAAACGGTCATAGACACAAAACTCGACTCCCTTTGTTGGGTAGATGGGATTAACCCTTGCCTGTCTATACAGGGAGTGTCTGCAGGAGTATCAGCCTGTGTATGCTGGAAAGGAAGCTTCAAGAATCCTGACTACTCTCCAAGAGACATGGTCCATCCTCCCTGTGAACAGTCTTCTGCTGCTTGTCTGTGGAAGGGAGGAAAAAACAACCACCACCACCTTAAAATCACCTTCAACAAGATTTCTCGACAAGGTAAAGTGCCTACCAGTTACACAGCAAAAAAAAAAGACCTAGCACATAACACACTTATCATTATCATTATTGTTATCAGTATTATCATTATTATTATTATCATGATCAGTACTATCATCATTACTGCTATTATTATTATCACTATTCAGAGTACTTACATAGCACCTATCCTTGGCTAGAACCAAGAGGTAATTACTTTACAATCCACTCTCTGGTTCACACAATGCGCTGCCTAACTGGGTAGAGCCAACTGAAAAGCTGCCGGCATCAACAGTACCAGACTGGATCTCATTACCCAGGCAGACAGCCCATTGGATCTGTTATTCAAATATGGTGTTGGACAGCAGTTGTTTTTTTTCTTTCCCTATCCACTAGCTTTGGGTGAGATGATGAACAAAAGTCCACAGACGAACATCATAGTCATGAAGGAGATGTCCCAGTCAAAATTCTCCTGGAAATTATACTTTAATAGGTACACCAAAACAAAGACACAAACAAATTATATAAAAATTTTTTTTTTAAAAGGGGGGGGGGGGGGGGGGGGGGGGTTAAAAAAAAATAAGGGGAACTTAATGCTGTGTTGGAATACTCTCCTTTGATAGCTGCAGCACAAATTTCACAAGGGAAAATCTACTCTTATACAACGGTGCAAAAAAAAAAAAAGGGGGGTGGGGTGTGTGTGTGTGTTTAAGGTGTGCATGTGTGTGTGTGTGTGTGTGCATGCGTGTGTGTGTGTGCGTGTGTGTGTGTGTGTGTGTGTGTGTGTGTGTGTGTGTGTGTGTGTGTGTGTGTGTGTGTGTGAGTGCATGCGTGCGTGCGTGTGTGTTTGTGTGTCTGCGTGCGTGCGTGCGTGCATGTGTGTGTGTATGTGTGCGTGTGTGTGCGTGTGTGTGTGTGTGTGTGTGTGTGTGTGCATGCGTGTGTGTGTGTGCGTGCGTGCGTGCGTGTATGTGTGTATGTGTATGTATGTATGTATGTATGTATGTATGTATGTATGTATGTATGTGTGTGTGTGTGTGTGTGTGTGTGTGTGTGTGTGTGTGTGTGTGTGTGTGTGTTAGGTAACAAATGGTAACACTATACATGGTTGACATCGTGCCTGTCTATCATCATCATTGTAATACAACACTTTCCCTCCCCTGCACTCAGGCCTACATCCTCCCATAAACGTTACCTTCTTCCAGCACAACAGTCTACATGGTTCCATGACCGCAGCAGAGACCCACCTTGCCCAGACCGTGAAGTGTCGAGGACACAGGTAACTCCTTCCTCTCCATGTATGGCACAGACTCCCCATGACACGACGCCATGTGCAGTCCCAACCTGCTGACCAGTACAAAGGGAGCGGAACAATGCGGACACACATGACTTGCGTTCAGAGACAGCCATGAGCCAGATGTGCTGTCAGACATGGGCTGTACTGTGCTGTAGACAGCTGAGGGATGATCAGGGGTTTTTTCAGTCATGGACCGCGGGGGTTCCTGCTTCTGTGAAACAAAAAAAAAATTTTTTCAAGTATAAAGCTCTCTCTCTCTCTCTCTCTCTCTCTCTCTCTCTCTCACACACACACACACACACACACACACACACACACACACACACACACACACACACACACACACACACACACAGTGACACAGACACATACATACAAACAGATTCACATTCACACACGCACACACACACTCTCACACACATGCACTCTCACACATACACTCTCTCTCAACAACACACACACACACACACACACACACACACACACACACACACACAGACACATACATACACACAGATTCACACACACACACACACACACACACACAGAAGCTCTCTCAACTTGCACTCTCACACATACAGTCTCTCATAACACACAACACACATTACACACACACACACACACACTGAGTTACAACACATACATGTACATGATGATGCACTTACACACTTTCACATATGCACTTACCTACACTCTCTCATACACAGTAACACCACACACACACGACACACACACAAAGACACACAACAAAAGACAACAACACACACACACACATTGATTACAGCAAAATACATAGCACAGATTCACATACACGCGGAACACACACTTAACACCTTGCACTCTCACACATACATCCCTCACACACACACACACACACACACACACACACACACACACCATTACAACTTCATAAGGTTCACAAAAGTGAATTAACATATTTACATTTCATGTAATACGATGATGCACTTACAGACTTTGAGTATGCCTTAATTCATGTTTTCAGTACTCCGTTTTATGATGTAAACATTTGAAACAAAAAAAAAAAAAAAAAGAATGATCGGCAAAATTTAGTGTAAGGTGATCACTCCCTCCCACCAACCAAGTCAAAATTTATTGCATACTAATGCACCGATGAACACTTGAATAAATAGGCAGACACCCAAATGCTGTTTGGACACAGGCTGAGAATGATATTCAGTGGCCCTGAGTGAGTTCAAATAGAATCACACAGAAAAACTGATTCACATGAGCTACTCTCACAACACCACCACTGTCCATCACAGGAGCAGGGCCTCCTCCTCCATGGCATCTCCTTCAGCCTGGTCCATTGTGTCTGCTGTTTACACTTACATACTGACCTGTAGGAAAGCACCACACACACACACACACACACACACAACACAGACCATGTACATTTAGGTCATTTAGGTACATTTCTAGCAGTGACATCATCTGCAGTGATGATGCATTTTGTAAGTGTGTGTGTCTAAGTTCTCTGAATTACTTGTGTATTTGCCTACAAATCACATTAGTTAGATTCAACATGTACAGAGCAATATTCTTTTGCCCACCAGAGGATGTTTTACTGCTCATTTTCTTTGCACCCCATTTCACAGTACTTCACACAAAATGTCAACAAAATCATAGCTACCCAGTGAAAGTGAAATTATGATGTTATAGAACGATGTGGTAGTGAGTCTGTCGATCTGGATAATCTTGGCAGGGCCAGTCACTGGGATTGACAAGACACACACTGAGAGAGATTACAGGCCTTTAAACATGTCATGCACACTCAGTGTCAGAATACTGCCACTAAGGTGCGTGAAGTCCTGGTAGATCAGCCAGGACTAGGATTTGGAAAGACGACGCCTATGACACTTGGTGTTGATAAAATTTCACCTTACTGACCTCTGACCACTTGAGCATCATTTTTTTACAAACTTTAAAAAAGATGTACTGTTCCCCAAACGGAAGAGACAAACAAATTATAAGACCAAACATGACATGTTTCAATCCTGCATTTTACACCCAATTGGAGGACCTAAGTGATTTTTCCTTCTTTGTTTTCATTGTTTCAATGTCGTGTGTCTTGCTTGAAGAAGACCAGAGAAGTCGAAACCTGTCATTTTATCTTCTTGTTTCTTTGTCTCTTTCATTCGCCAAAACAGTAAATCTTCTTTTAAGTTTGCTTCAATTTCAGCCAATAGTCACCTCACTTTGAAACCATCATTTTTAGTTTAGAGATATGATCAATGCGGCAACTAGATATTTCTCTCTGAACCTTCACAACAAAATGGTGTTTTGGCATGAAGCCATGAATGATGCCTTCAGTGAGGATAACATGACTGCCAAAGCCTGTGAAGAATCTAAATCATGACGCCATGCCGACTTGCTGCCCCAAACAAAACTGAAGTGAAATCAAATAATGCTATTCTGTTAAACAAACCATAACTGTAATTCTTTGTTTTGATCTGTGGTTATTCACAAAAAAAAAAATAATAATAAGCATCTCAAACGGCAATGTGCTATCAGAATATAAACTTTGGTACGCAAAGACAATGGAAAATAATTTTTTTTTCATATGGCAACGAACACACACTTAGAATTCCTTGTACAATAAAATTATCACAGAAAGATGCACAGAGAAAAGGAGACCGATGACTAACTTATTAAGTATTTAACTAACCTAAAAGTGAATGAACCACAAAGTAAGGAACAGCTCACTGACTAACCGAATCAATCGACTTACTAACCAGATATTAAGCAACTGTTTAACTAAATAAAATGGATTTTTTTCATAAACAGACAACAGACATGCAGGCAAACAAGAAACACACAAAGAACAAATAAATAAATGTTTAAAACAAACAAAAAATAAAAAAATGAATACAATGGTCTGTGTATTAAGGACAATGGGAGGTGTAGTCTTTACTGAGGTATCTAGTGACAATGGGAGGTGTAGTCTTTACTGTCAATCTTGTGAGCAAGTGGTAGGGATGGACACAGGGTTGGGGGGGGGGGGGGGGGGGGATCAAGGAGCACGTCACACTCACACACACACACAAACACATACACACACACACACACATACATGCACACTGTGTCACACACATGCACACACGCATGCACGCGCGCGCGCGCATGCATGCACACACACACACACACACACACACACACACACACACACGAGTTTGCCCCATTTTCTTGCTGCCACTTCCTCTCAGGATGCCGAGTTCTGCGAGATGACCCCTAGCATTGTGGCGTCGATCTTGTTTGAAGTGGTGATTCTTTGGTTTCGTATGACAGACTGTGAGGGTGGAGAGCAGGGGTACATGAAACATTGAAAGTGTGTGTGTGTGTGTGTGTGTGTGTGTGTGTGTGTGTGAAAGGACGAGAGAGGTGAGAATAATACTTTGAAGTCTCGCCTTTTCGTTGGATTTTGTAATTGTACAATTTCACGGTAGGCTCAAACATACATACCATGTGCGCCCTTAAATCACACATTTTGATATTCATTAACGTGACCCAAGCTTTACAGTTACAGTGCTTCAAGAAGCAGACGACAATCCTGCATTATTCTTATTGTGTTTGGTTCCAATCTCGTTCACTTGTCTCCTGCCACAACTCAAAATGCCACATCAAAAAATGAAAATTAAAAAGGCCATTGAATGTAGTGTAATAAAATCGAAGCTTACCTGTTATGCCTAAACTTCCCTTTTTTTTTAAACACAAATTTCGTTTAGGTAATCAAAACAGATTATTTAGTCTTGTTTCAAGTTTTGTTCGTGTACGAGGGACCATTTCACAAGGGAAATAATTCACCCGCCATTTAAAAAAAAAAAAAAAAAAAAAAAAAAAAAGGTGGACCCAGGGCGTGTTTTGGAATTGGATTTATGATTTATTCATTTATGCTTGTAACAAAATGGGTAAAAGTGAAGTAGAAGTCTTCTCTAATCCTTTCGCCGATGTGATCACCCTGCGTCAGTTATCGTGTGTGTGTGTGTGTGTGTGTGTGTGTGTGCACGCGAGCGTGAGTGTGTGTGAATTAAACTTTCATAAAGGCCTCTATGTCATTGTGTTCCGTTTCTTGAGAGCAGATGTCATTTGTTAATGTAAAACACCTAGAGGTAACAGAGAGCTATGTAAAAATATTCCATTATCCTACACATTCAAACCTTTTTTTTTTTTTTTTTTTTTTCAGAAACAATCCGGAAGCGTCCTGTATTTTATCAGGGAGGTTTAGCATTTTCTCACAAATTCCTCAAAGTTTCACTGTTATAACACTGCCATCTGTTCTGAACCTGTTTGGTCTCCAATGCACACCAGGTGTATGCCCCCTACCCCTCATCCCCTGGCACTGGTAACCCCCTCCCCTCTCCCTCCTGCCCATCCCTCACTGTTATGACTAGGCCGACTGACAATAGGATCACTTACATAGGAACTGTACTGCAATGATAGGGCCTACTGTGTGATTATTACATAGTAGATGTGCTGCAAAGATTGGGCCTACTGACAGTGAAATTACTACATAGTAGATGTGCCACAAGCATAGAGCCTACCAACAGTGGGATATTACCACAATGCAGATGTGCCGCATGCAGAGCCTAGTGATGGTGGGATTTTACTAAAGAGTAGATGTGCCGCAAAGATTGGGCCTACTGACATTGGGGTTTTATTATATAGTAGATGTGCCGCAAAGATCGAGCCTACTGGCAGTGGGGTTTTACTATATAGTAGATGTGCCACAAGCATAGAGCTTACTGACAGTGGGATTTTTCCACATAGTAGATATGCCACAAGGATGGTCTTACTGACAGTGGGTTTTCACTACATAGTAGATGTGCCGCAAGCATACAGCTTACTGACAGTGGAATTTTTTCCACATGGTAGATGTGCCACAAGGATGGTCCTACTGACAGTGGGATTTCACTACATGGTAAATGTGCCGCAAGCATAGAGCCTACTGACGGTGGGATTACCACACACACAAAATCCATCCAGAGATATACGGGATGTGAGACAACAGAATTGGGGACGGGAATTGGTGAAAAAAAGAAAAAAAAAAAAAAATATGGGAGGAAATCTTATGGGTCCTAGGCGCAAGTTCCCCAAGATTTTATTTTCTGGCAAACAAAAAAAAAAGTTTTGACAAGTCAAAACTTGAAGAATTCCCACCTACGCAGAATGAATCACATCGTATTTTTTGCCCACAACAGATGAGTGCAGTCCTTTGTTATGTGTACCATTGTTCGAAATTCGAGAGTTGTTAAACTGCAATATTTTAAAGCTTTTAAATAATGGCCATAAATCACCCCTACTTTAAGTTTTTCTGCCTTTGATTCATCATTTTCTGTGTCCCCTCAGACGCATTGATCCCACAACTCTCATTCTGACAATCCGATGCTCAGCCACATCCAGCTGATCCTATCGCAAAAGCACTGGCAGCTCACAAGGAACAATCAACATCAGGTCATCGTGATCCAACACGCCATTAAAGACACTGCACTAGATTCAGGTCTTTGAAAGCTGCTTGTTCTGATCAAACATTTCCAGGACACAGCCTTATAACCCCCTTGTGCCTTTTCACCCCACCACCACCACCACCCCACTCCACCCCCCTCCAACCACCAACAATAATTGCTTACATGCACAGTCAGTTTAAGTTTGCTTCTCAGAAGGGCACCATCATTGACCAACAGTCCCCCAAAACTTGCCTGTACCTATGACTTTGATGTACAGTCACCTCTTGTATGAATGCTTTGGATCAGGAGAAATCAATCACCACTAAAGTCATGACTGGATTTTGGAACTGCAAAATCCAGGTTACTTTTTCAGTCTGAAGAAGAGTGGTCCCAAATCATTCATACATTATCTAAAGAAAAAAAATCACAATGTTCACATTTGTTTTTTTATTTCATTCTCAGCAAAATGACACTGGTTATTCATCCACAAATTATGTTTTTCCTAAGAAATTGTGTGTCAAGCAAATACATGCACACCTCAAAGCCTCGCATTTGAAGAACAGTTCATATGTAACAATCTGGCCAACCATGCAAACAACAAGTTATACATAATTATCCACAACAACATCTTCGCTCAAATGTGCAACAATATGGTCAGACAGATGAATTCATCTTTGACAACATCTGTATCATCATTTTTCCCCCCAAATGACCAAGACTGGAACAGACGGCAGCATCATGGAAAAGAGCCAGAATGCAAATGAGTAAACAAATTAAGGTGCAAAGTAACACTCACTTTACCTTTGCAGTATGTCACCTAAAATTCTGCATGCCCTCCATCATGGCTCTATCGTAGGTCTCCAGGGACCAACGTTTTTTTTGTTGTTTTTTTTGTGTAGGAATTATATTGCCATCCACCAGAATCCCCCAGGGGCCATGAATTTTTCTGAAGGAAAATAATTATCAAGTACAGTAATTCTTGCTTCCATCATGAGTTACCTTACTTGTTCACTATTCACCATTCACTGTTCCCTGCCTCATTTTCAATCTCCTTTTCATAAGGATTAAAGCCTTGCCTTGGTTTTTTCTTCTTTTTTTTTTTTTTTTTTTTTTTTTTTTTTTTGGGGGGGGGGGGGGGGGTTACTCCTTTTTTGACACAAACAAAAACTTTTTGTACAAATGGAGGCCCATCTTTTAAATGACAAAGTCTTAAAATTTTCTGGAGATTGCTTAAAACTGATTATTTACCAAGTGAAAAACAATGTCTGAAGTTCTTTCAATACCCACAAGCAGTGGTTAAGATTAATGCAATAAAAAAAGCTAGTGAATTTTTGACAAATATGTCTTCTACATTTACCAAGTCTCATGCCAATTAGATTCTTCTGTAAGCAATATAAATAATTCAACACCATCATCTTGCACCAATTATGAGAAGATAAGTCATTGCTCATTCTTCATTTTCATTATCCTGAATGTTGTATCTCTCTCTTGATGAGGACCTAAGAGGTTGAAACATGTCATGTTTTGTCTTATAACTGGTTTGTCCTTGTTTTTGGTGGACTTGCACAGGAATTATTCTTAAAATTTGTTCCAATTTCCGCCTGAAGTCACCGCATTTTGAAAATTGATATGTGTAAGTTAAGCACAGACAACAGATGACAAAACCATCTGCACTGTGTTAATGATGTTCTTTTTAATGTGTCCCTTCAAAACCTGTGATCTGACAAAAGCAGCTGGGCAGTGCGGACAGGCGTGAGGTCTTTCTCCTTGGTGTCTCCTGCAGTGGTCTTTCAGACCACCGGACTGGGCAAACCTTTTCCCGCACTGTGTACACACGAAAGGTTTTTCGCCTGTGTGGATCCTCCTGTGTCTCTTTAAGCTGCTGCTGTGAGAGAAGCTGGTCTCACACAAGTCACAGGCAAATGGTTTCTCACCTGTGTGGGTTCTCTGATGCGATTGTAACTTGCTAGGACAAGAGAAACTCGCTCCACAGACATCGCAGGTATATGGTTTTTTCATGTGTGCATGACGCTGTCCTCACATGGACCCGTGAACCTTGAAGCTGAACAAAATCAGTGTCACGATGAGCATGGATCTTCTTATGCCTTTTCAAAAAGTGCCGCTGTGAGAGAAGCTTGTCGCACAAAATGTCACAGGTAAAAAGGTTTCTCACTGTGTGTGTTCTCTGATGTGATGTTAACTTACTAGGACAGGAGAAACTTTTCCCACAGACATCACAGATGTATGGCTTTTTCCCCATGTGAGCTGCCTCACATCATCCCGTAAACCCCTGGCGGAACAAAATTTGTGTTATGACGTGGAGTTTTACACTGCATCTCCCGCATGTGATTTTCTTGTGCCTTTTCAAGTCATAAACCATTACAAAAGCCTTACTGCACACATCACACACAAAAAAATGATTTACGATCAGTATGAAACAATTTGTGCACTCTCTTCTTTCTGGCTATCCAAACATCTTCATCATCAGTTCGAGAATGTACAGAATAATGCAGTCAGACTGATTTTTTTGATGTTCTGTATTCACTTATTCTGCTCCTCTCAAGACATTCTATTCACTGGCTTCCTGTTAAAAAAAAAAAAAAAAAATGGAACCGATTACAAACTGAATTTGCCCCACTTCCATTCTCTAATTGTCAAACTCCATTGCATCTTTCTGATCTCCTCCAGCTGTACACTCTTGTCCAGCATTGCGTATATTTATTGATCTCTTTCAGATCCCTCATTCCATATCAACTTTGGAGAGCATTCTTTTATTTTTCAAGCAACCTCTGCATGGAACAAATGTCCTTTCTCTCTGCACACTTCTTTTGCTTTCTGTTCTTTCATAATCTCTGAAGAGTTGTTGTTGTTGTTGTTCTTCTTCTTCCAGTATGTCCACCTGCCGAGTATTTGGCAATTATTGACATGCTGGAGGGTACTCAGCAGCTTGAGAGAAAGGAAAAGAAAAAAAAGAAAGAAAAAAAAAAAAAAAAGATTTACGTAGAGGACCTGGTCACCTTCAAAATAAAGGAGGCCAGGGTAGGAGATCTGATGACTTCTGCAGACAGGTTGTTCCAGTCGTGGATAGTACGGGGGGGAAAGGCATGCTTGCGGTATTCTGTACAAGTAGTGATCCGCTGGAATTGCAAGTTGTGGCTTCTTCTGCTTGTGGGTGGCAGGGGCTTCAAGTCTTTGCATTTCACACATGTTTGACCATTTTAGATTTTGTATAGCATGGAGAGTCTGCACATGCGCTGGCATTCTTGGGAGTGTGCTCCACTGTAACTCAATCCATAGCCCTGCTTCTTTCTGTCTAATATTTGTGTGATCTCTGTGTTTGTGTGCGTGTGTGTGTGTGTGTGTGTGTGTGTGTGTGCTGGTGAAGGGGGCAGGCACCCCCATTTGTGTGTATGTGCGAGTGTTAAAACTTTCGTCAGCACTGGCAAGCGCAATTTACAATTGCAGACGAGATTCTGCAACACAGATATCCATTCTCATAACATGCTCTGGCATAATTTTCATGATCAGTGTTAACTGTGGTCAGTGCTGGACAGAGCCCAACTTTGGCGACATTTTAGATTCCCGAAGAGCATGTGGGTCGGGTTGTACAGAGGACGGATGGGAGGGGGGGGGGGGGGGGGGGAAGCTGGGAGTAGGGCACGAAAAATATCTTTCCATGTATATCTTGAATGTAGAAAGTCAACTCAATGCACCTAGAATGTCGAAAGACTTGCTTAATTAAGGGTCACGTCTTGCGCTCAGCAGTTCATTGGGTCCTGTATGCCACCTTACTGACTTTTCAGATTCTTACTGTTCTTATCAGTAAAGAACCACGGTCAAGAGAACAGGTGAAGTAAACTGCATAACAGCTAATAGGTAATCTTCAACTTTAGAATCTACTAAACTCATGGGGGCTGTTTAGACGAAAAACAAAAAAGGTGTCTTAGGCTCACCTCGATGCGCTAAGTTGAATGGAACCCTCAGCTAAGCTGTACGACCACTACTTTCCCATGAAACTTCGACAAATACACAGTAAGCTCAGCCGATCACAGTCAGAGCAACCACCTGCAAGCCATTTTGACTGCTGATCACGTGTTGTACTTTTTTTTTTAATTTTGGATCATGCTCAAAATGGCGTGCAGGTGGGGAAGGAGTACTCAGCTTACTGTGTATCTGTCGCAGTTTCATGGGAAAGGAGTGGTCGTACAGCTTAGCTGAGGGTTCCATTCAACTTAGCGCATCGAGGTGAGCCTAAGACACCTTTTGTTTTTCGTCTAAACAGCCGCCCTGAGTTTAGTGTTCTAAAGTTGAAGATTACCCAGCTAATAACACAGGACGTGTCCTTACCCTTACTACAGTGTTGAAATACATTATGTTCTGCGTTAGACTCTACTTTTCTAAATTGAATTTCCTTCTGTTTTTCTCAGTACGTTGCGATCTTGCAAGGGAAGTAAGTCACTTGGCAGCCTTTTTTTTTTTTTTTTTTAAACAAAAAATGTTAAAATGGATGCGGGCCAGATTTTGGAACTGAATTGAACTGGCCACGATATTCCAGCATGCCTTGGTATTATCAATGTTGAAGGGATTGAGCAGACTGTTGTGCCAGTTCAGGGTCCAGAACAAAGTTCTGTCTGATGACAGCTGTCTGATCCGTGCTGTTCAAATTCTAGTAAAGTACCCCCTGTGTGTGTGTGTGTGTGTGTGTGTGATTGAGAGCTGCTGTGTGCACCTGACCCCTCCAACTGCAATTTACCACACATATGATTGTGTCCAAAATTGTACAGCATCCATTGTAACTCTGCCCACTACTGCTGTATCCACTACATATCATTATGCCAACACCATCCTACCCATCATCATTGTGCTAGCCACCTGTACCCCCAGAAGGACCATATGAAAGCATTCATGCAATACTAATAGGCCCTCAGTGCAGGTGGGCACGGCATTTACACTTCATGGATGAAAATCGTCTCCCAAGGAGACTTTTCTATGGTGAGCTGCAAGAAGGCAAGTGTTCCCGTGGAGGTCAAAAGAAGAGGTACAGAGACACACTGAGGGCCTCACTGAAGTTCTGTAGTACATTACCCCAGCCTCCTGGGAAGAAGCTGCGCAAGATCGCTCAACCTGGCGCACCATGATCAAATCCAGAGTGAAAGACTTTGAAACGAGGCGAAAAGAGGCACAGGAGTAAAACTGTCCGTCTTGGGAAAAACAGAGCAAGCATCACCTTTCAGTCTGGCTCGCCTCCAGGTCTGCCCCGTCCACACTGTAGCAGACTATTCAACGCCAGGATCGGTCTGATCAGCCATTTTGTACCAACACCACCGCCCAGTAATAACAGGAGTCGTGCTCATCTTCGCCCACAAAGGACAAGCAACATTGTGCCAGCTACTGTTATACCTACCGCCAACTGCCACTGTACCCATTACTACTATCGTGCCTGCTATCAAACATTGTGTGTGTATACATTGTACCATATTAGTATCATGCCCACTGCCTTTGTACTCTCTACCATTGTGCCCATTACCATCATGCTTATGTGCCATTGTACATGCCGTGATTATGCCATGAACCGTTATGCTCACAAACAATGCGCCCATTATCGTTGTGGCTGTTTTTCAAACACTGTGCTTGTGCACTATTGTACTATGCTACCATTGTGTTGACGAACATTGTGTCCTCTACCTTTAGAGACCTTTACACTCTGTGCCAACATTGTATCCATCACTACCATTATGCACTATCATTGTATCCATCACTACCATTATGCACTATCATTGTATCTCACTACCATTATGCACTATCATTGTATCCATCACTACCATTATGCACTATCTTGCATCCATCACTGCCATTATGCACTATCATTGTATCCATCATTACATTTATGCACTATCATTGTATCCGTCACTGCCATTATGCACTATCATTGTATCCATCACTACCATTATGCACTATCTTTGTATCCATCACTACCATTATGCACTATCTTTGTATCCATCATTACCATTATGCACTATCATTGTATCCATCACTACCATTATGCACTATCTTTGTATCCATCACTACCATTATGCACTATCATTGTATACATCACTACCATTATGCACTATCCTTGTATCCATCACTACCATTATGCATTATCATTGTGTCCATCATTACCATTATGCACTATCTTTATATCTATCACTACCATTATGCACTATCGTTGTATCCATCACTACCATTATGCACTATCTTTGTATCCATCATTACCATTATGCACTATCGTTGCATCCATCACTACCATTATGCACTATCTTTGTATCCATCACTACCATTATGCACTATCTTTGTATCCATCACTACCATTATGCACTGTCATTGTATCCATCACTACCATTATGTATCCATCACTACCATTATGCACTATCTTTGTATCCATCACTACCATTATGCAGTATCATTGTCTCAACTCTGCAGAGGGCTTAGCAGCTGATGTCTGGTGTAAGTATGTATCAGAACAGAACACCACTAAAGTGACTTGGCAGGAACACGCCATCTCCTCTGCTACACTACTTAACAACGATTTGTCATTGGCTACCCCCAATGGAGTGCCTCTGCTGGGTTTTGGTTGGACAGTATAGTGCATGGCTGAGGACATGACGCAGGAATAAGGGGCATTAGGGTGATGCCACTGAAGTGGTATGGAAGACGAGACAGAAGTTAATGCGTCAGACAACTACCTCAGCTGGCTGCACAATGCTTCAGTCACATCAACCTGGGCATGTACCCCATCCCATTTTCTGTGGTGTGATCTTGATATATTGCACTGTGCTGATTTTCCTTTATGCAGACTTATGTATGCATGTCCGTGGGTTTGTGTGCTAGTGTTTCATCCTCCATCGTGGCGGTGTGAAGTTGTGGACTTATTTACCATGAATTCCAAAGTTTTGCCACTTTGTTTCTCAGGGCAACCGCTTCTCTGAATTTTGGTGATTTTAAACAACCGTTCTGGGATTTCTTCTCAGCTGGTTTTCATTTTGAGCGTTAAGTTTCCCGTTCTAATCATTCATGGCAACGTCTAGCACATCCGAACCTGTTCAGCAGATGCGTTTGAAGGTTCAGACAATTTCCCCATCTGCAAAGTTTGGGTGAAAGCGCCATTTTGAGGTGATATTTGTGGTCTTGATTTGGGCTTTATCATGATTTTCTGACATTTGAGTTCACTCATTTTCTTTCAGCTGGAAAACTCTATATTCTATGGCGTTCGACAGCTACGCAGTCAGAAACTATAAAAACTTGTAACAATCTATGCATTGTTTAGAAATGAAGTACATGGAATTTAACAGAGCATAGCACCCCTGTGAAAAGAATTATTGATGTGTTGATGAAACGAGTTAGAGAATGACGAAAAACAAAACAAAAAATCCAAAACCTAAACAAAACAAAAACAAACAAAAAAATACAAAGCCAGCAAAAAGCAATTGATGAAAATACTTAGGGGGGGGGGGGGGGGAATATCTCAGTTGGTAGAGCGCTGAACTCGTGATCCTGGCATTGCAGGTTCGAATTTTGGTACAGGGGGATTCTTCCCTCGTAGTTAACATTGGTTCCGACTCCATTTCCCATACAGTCCTTTGAATGAGACCATAAACCGAGGTTGTGTGTGTGAACACACACACAACATCTTGCACACACGTAAAATCCCATCACCAACTTTCGGAAGAGAAGGTCAGTTTGGCCGTTAGTATGGATGACACGTTACACATAGCATGCACCTTCCCCGAAGATGGAGTATGGCTGCCTTAATAGCAGGATAAAAGAAAACAGTATACACACAAAACTCCACTTCCTGTCTATACAGGCAGAGTCTGCAGAAATATCAGCCTGTGTACGCAGAAAGAAAGAAAAAAAAAGATAATACTTGGGCTAATGAAATTTAAGACAACTCTCCCATTCGTGAGTGAAATGCTAACTTCTGTAGCCAGCATGTTCAGACATGTCGGAGGTCTGTTTCTTGAGTGCCTTGTTGAGGAGGGTAAAAAAAAAAAAAAACAGCATGTTTGTTGTTTTGTTGTGTGTGTCTCTTCCTTGATTATTTCATTGGAAATGTTCAAACTGTGTGTGTGTGTGTGTGTGTGTGTGTGTGTGCAGTTCTTCTTATTATACACACACACACACACATATATATATATATAGAGAGAGAGAGAGAGAGAGAGAGAGAGAGAGAGAGAGAGAGAGAGAGAGAGAGAGATTTTATTTATATGTAGATAGATAGATAGATATATATAGATAGATTTTTTTTTTTTTCCCCCCCCCCCCCCCCCCCCCCCCCCCCCCCATGCCAACTTGTATACTGAACTTTGTACCGTTATGTCGTCATTCTGTCTGCTGGGCAACGTTGGGAACATTATTTTTAAAAAAAAAAAAAAAAACTTGTGCGAGTGTATACCCTGCTCATACAGAACAAGTTGTTCTCTGCTCGCGTGGTACAGTGAGCTCCTCGTTGAGTATGCTCTGCTGCTGATATGGCACCCTGCAGTATGCTCCCAATGATTGCCCGTGTTCTGTACGACAGCTGTGCTCTGCTTGTTGCTATGGTACGCTATGTCTGTTCTGTCTGTATAGTAGAGCCTACTCTGCTTGCATGCTCTGCTTGTATGGCAAAGTATGTTCTGCTTGTATTGCACGGTATGCTCTGCTTGTTTGGTACTGCACACTTGGTTTGCCTTGTACTATATACCATGCTTGTTTGGGTATGCTCTGCCTGTACTGTACAGTATTAGCTGCTTGTGTACTCCAGTGTACTTGGCTTGTCTTTTATGATATGCTCAGCTTGCAGGGTAGTTTGCATGTATGCTACAACACAGCAAGTAGCCAGGATTTTGTGCTCATTCATGCATGCATGATGCACACCTCACACACAAAAATATGTTGCCCACACACAGCACATAATCACGTGTCTTTTATTTACAAATGTTGAACATGTGTACCAGATGACAATCTGATCAGAAAATCTAGGGCTCTGAAAACAAACAACTCAAACACCATCCCTTTCCTTTAAAAACGCAGTGTCAACAAGTCATCGTATGGAACATACACATGCAATGACAATGCTAGTTTGCTGTCCCAAGATTTTATTTGGCTTTGTTATCATCCAGTTTTGATGGTTAGCTTTCAAGCAAAGTAATCAAGGCATGAAGACTTCTTTTGCATGCCGATAGCATTTACTTTCTCTTGCATGCTACCAGTTTGCAAGCCTCTGTGCGGGCCATATTCAGGAATTCGGTCATCGAATCATTCAATAATGTATACATACACCAAAAAACGTCTATATGCATACACTTAAATGCCTACATGCACACATAAAACATCACACACACATGCAAATGGCCTTACGGGATGCACACACACACACACACTCACACACACACACACACACACACACACACACTCACTCTCTCTCTTATGCACACAGAAGCAGGCAGCATTAGAATGAGTTCAAACATGATAAAATTACATCAAGCAAAGGATACCCTTCATAAATCTACATTGTGACACAAATTGCCCTTCCTCCAGAAATGCATGAATAGTCAGTTCTCAACCACAAGAATGTCTCCCACCAGCATCTTAAGTTTCATTTCAGATTTCATTCATCTTAACAACTTCTCCTGTTCAGTGTGATTGTCGACAGCCACCACTAACGCTAGGCCCTGGGCACCTCTTCAAAACATCAAGACACAAGACAGGCATGACTCTTTTCACCTTCGGCTGGAAGTGCATCCTGCATCATGTGATTCAACTGGACTTACTGGATGTTAGATATGTCCCCTCTCTTTGGACTTTCTTCTTCTCATGGTACAAGTTCCTTGTGACACAGCTGCGCAGACGAGATACCCAACAATAAAATTCTACCTAGACCTATTACTTGTGACAAAATGACTCCCCATGTCTGTCTTTGGGTCACAGTTGTGCGCTAACAACAATTCATACTTTTTAAAGATTCAACCCATTTTCAGATCGTTACAATCAAAGATTTTTTTTTTTTGGTCGGAGGGAATGAAATCATCTACACCACACAGGTCCAAAACTGTGAATGATAAACCCCTCCAGCAGTCTTCAAGCCTGGTGGTTTTTCTTCCTGAGGTGGACAGTTTTGTGACCAAGATCTCACCTTTATTTCAAGAGATCCTTCGACAGTTTGATACGCTGACCACAGAACAGACAGCTTGACCACAAGACTGACAGTCAGTGCCTGTCCAACAATAACCATCTACTGTGTGCCCATTTTTTTTGCTATTGTTGATGATGTATGCCCATGTCAGATAAAGATACACTTGCAAGCTATGAATTTTTGTTTTCAAGAAAGAATGTTTCCTCATGTGGAATGTGTGCCTTTGTCTGCCTATATTCTAATGCAACTATTCTTCAAACTGCATTGGCTTGAACACATATGGTTTGTACTTGCATGCCTTTAACTGTCCCAGTTGTATTTATATGCTTTGAGTTGTCTGGAATCATTCTGGAAGCATCCCCTGCCCATTTTCTTTCTCCCTTTTCCTCTTAAAAAAAAAAAAAACCAAAAAAACAAAAACAAAAAAAAAAAAACCCACCACCTCTGAAAGGCATAAGAAAAACAAAACCAGTGAGCTTGGAAGATTGTCCAAAGAGATCTCAATTGAGACAAAAGCATCAGATATAACCTGTCCAGCAGGTACACCAAGCATACTACTAGTCACGAGATACAAGATTAAACATATTGTTTCAGTTTCCCTGAAGTTGGAGTATGGCTGCCTTACAGGGTGGATAAAAAAACAGTCATACACACACAAGTCCACTCCCTATAAAGGGGGGTGAACGCAGGAGTATCAGCCTGCGTATGCAGAAGAAGAAGTTTCAGTGTTTAAGAGAGTAACACTACAAATTTCTCTTCTCGAGGAACTTCCGAGAGATGAGACTGTAGTGAAAGCCAGAACAATGATCTCCATTTCTAAATTTACAGACTACTTTCAATTCAACCCCATCTTACATTCCTAAATAGCCATGAAATAATGCCCACCTTTGCACACACACAATTCCATTTCAGAAAATGCATTTCATTTCATTTCATTCCAGCATATCCATCACGGATGACAGCTCCCTAATTAAGCAACAGAAAACTGACACCAAAGAGAAACTGTGCATGGAAAAACTGATGCAACATGACATCAGTGCCCAGAAGCACCTAACATGTGCACACAAAAAGAGGTTAATACGAAAGAGGAAGGAGAGGGGGACACAGGAATGTTCCAGACAAATAATTTGTCTTTTTTCATCTGATCTCATTCGAAGTGATGGCTGTTTCAGAATAAGCATTCCAATTTTTTTCTTAATAATTTTTTTCCCCTACAGTAGAAACTTTGTTTTTTTTTTTTTCTTCCCCCTGAATGGAATTCTGCGAGCATAAATAGAAACCTGATGAAGAGTGGACAGTTGACTCCCTTGATAAAGCCCTCATCACCCCAACATGACATCCTAGACAACGATTCCTCATGAAGCACCTTGATCACAGAGCAAACAGACTGCCAGTGTATACATGAAATCTTATTCCAGTCTCAAAATCTGTGTAATGCATACTATCCACCTCTGTTTTCACCTACTCACTCATTCTCATACTGACACGCTCTCTCCCACTCTGATTTTCTGTTGTTTGGAAATTATTCATTCACATGACCTACCCACGCGCAAAAAGGACTTTTTAACATATGGCTATAATCAAACAATAAAGCCAAAGATAACACTTTAAACACAGTTTTTGAATTACCACTTGAAAAAAAATGGGGGGGGGGGGGGGGGGGGGCAACGAAAAGTGATATCTCATCTTTGTCACATAACAATTTATTGAACCTCATCAAAGACAAAACACTTTTCAAAATCAAAGATAAAAAGTATGCTGCTAAATGATGCAATTTTGTCGATCTCATAAAATTTTCTTCCAGATATCCCTTTGTCTCATTCCATGCTGCCTGTATCTCACCATCCATTAGAATCTCAGATGAGGTTTGCACTTGATCATGTACCTGAAATAACATGAAAAAAAAAATCCAATAATCAAGTTGGAAAAAAAGGTCAAAAGATTTAATGATTCAGTATGCTTTTAATGTGTGTGAAAGCAGATGTACTGATGACACTTTAAAAAAGACAAGCCCACATAGCAAACACGTGCAGTTACCAGCATGACAGGAATTTTTATGTTTTACATAAAGCATAATTTCTTACATCTCTTTATCCATGTATCAAAAACAAAATAATTTCCAAATAAAATGTCAACTTTGTACTAAAAAAAAAAAAAACGCCGCCTGGAAACGTCAGCCAGATGCAATTTCATGGTCAAGAGTTAGGGAGAGTTGTTGCTCTTTGGTCAAAGTGCACCAACAGAACACAATAGTTATGCACCACTAATTCAAATATTACTCAAAAACTTCGCCTCTAAATTTTTTTTTTCAACATTTTTCTCCCAGTTCATCATATTTTCACTAAATGAGTAAAAAAAATACAGTGAATTTATATGGGTAAACAAACATCCTGCAGATATTCCATCAAACACCCCCCATCATTCTAAGACCCTTGCGCACACAAAACCCCCCCCCATGTCTATACCCTTGACCACACAAAACCAGCCCCATGTCCAAACGTAGAGACCACACAAAAACCAGCCCCATGTCTATACAAAGAGACCACACAAAACCAGCCCACATGTCAATATACACAGCAACTACACAAAACCAGCCCACATGTCTATACACACAGAGACCACACGAAATCATCCACATGTCGCTACACACAGACCACACAAAACCAGCCACATGACTGCAGACACACAGAGACCACACAAAGCCAGCCACATGTCTATGCACACAGAGACCACACAAAACAAGCCCCATGTCCATACACACAGAGGCAGAACTCACTTGTCCAGAATCTCCCAAAACTCCTGCAAGGAAGCTCGGTCCAGATGGCGCCGGTTGCGGTCCAGATTGAGCACATGCACCGACCACTTTTTGACGTTGGCATCCAGGGGCAGCTCCTTCCACTTCAGGTGGAAGCCTCGGACTGCACACACACACACATTCATTCAATCAATCACACACACACACACACACACACACACACACACACACACACACACACACACATTTCATTCAATCATTAAACACACACACACACACCTCACCCTACAATACTAACCACCACACACACACCCCATGGTCAATCACACACACACACACACACACACACACACACATGGGAACTGGAATCACACACACAGAGCACACACACACACACAGACACAGACACAGGACACACACACACACACACATGGAATGACACAATGATTAAAAGATGTTCTTTCTCGATTGAACCTCACCCTACCACTTACCTAACCTCACCATTTACAAATACCCCATGGTCGGGGGAGGGGGAGGGGGGGCTCTTTCAAAACAGACTTGGGAAACTGGAATGCTCAGGGGTAGAGTGTCCTACTCATGATCCCACTGGTGCTGGGATTCTAGGTTCAAGGCTTACTCTCAGCATGGAATAAAAGGCCAGTTCAGAGGAGATTTTTTTCTCTCAGAGTTAACATAGATACGGACTTACCTCCCTCAACGTCCTTTAAACAAGACTATAAAAACAGAGGTTTCGTGTGCGAACGCTTTCATAACAACTTGTGTAAAAAAATCAACAAATCCCGCCCCATCTTTCATCAGACTAGGCCCTATGTGCCAGAGAGAAGGACAACATTTATACACAATGTGTGGCATGCATTCTGTGCCCCAATCATGGTTTATACCAACAGGTTCAGCATGAATCAAAGGCGCTGCTAAGCATGCAAGATTTTGAACTTACTAGTTCAATACACGGATCCAGACATGACAAGGAGCAACTATGCTGAAAAGAAATTTTTTTTAAAAATGAAACTCTCTCCAATAGAAGACTCCAAACTTGTGAGACAATCCTTATAAGTAAAAAATGTGAAACAATCCTTGTAGGTAAATAAATCAACAAAAGCACAATTTCATTTCCCTCACCACTGGTAAACCTTCCTAGTCATGGATATGAAAAACTGATACCCAGCTTGCATGAAGCTTTCGTGAACCAATGACGTGGCAGGTCAGTGAACTTACTTCTGTCGAAGATCATGGTGGGGTTGCCATTCCAGGGCCATCCTTTGAACTGCCAGGCCCTGGGCCCTGCACAGAACACCCTGTCCACCACACACCCCACCCTGTCCCCTGGATACATCATACACCCACAGAGTAATCACCCCTGTCCCTGACACACATCATACACCCCTGGAATCATAATCACCCCTGTCCCTGGACACATCATACACCCCCAGAGTAGTAATCACCCCTGTCCCTAGACACATCATACACCCACAGAGTAACATCATACACCCACAGAGTACACCACCCTATCCCCCCCACATCATACACCCCACAGAGTAACATCATACACCCACAGCGTAATCACTCCTGTCCCTGGACACATCATACACCCACAGAGTAATCACATGGACACACATACCCCCACAGAGTAATCACTCCTGTCCCTGGACACATCATACACCCACAGAGTAGTAACATCACACACCCACACAGTAATCACTCCTGTCCCTGGACACATCATACACCCACAGAGTAATCACCCACAGAGTACACATCATACACCCACAGAGTAATCACTCCTGTCCCTGGACACATCATACACCCCACAGAGTAATCACCCCTGTCCCTGGACACATCATACACCCCACAGAGTAACCACCCTGCCCCTGGGACACATCAAACACCCACAGAGTAATCACTCCTGTCCCTGTCCCTGACACATCATACACCCACAGAGTAATCACATCCCTACACCCACACAGTAACCACACCTGTCCCCCCTGGACACATCATCATACACCCACAGAGTAACCATCCTGTCTCTGGACACATCATGCACCCACAGAGTAATCACTTCTGTCCCTGGACAATCATACACCCACAGAGTAACCAACCCTGTCCCTGGACACATCATACACCCACAGAGTAACCACCCCTGTCCCTGTCCCTGGACACATCAAATATCAACATCAGACACATGTACACAATCAGCCAACACTGCTACCGCCATGCTAAACATTGCACACCCACCATGTTAAGCAACACTGCCACCATCCTGTCCCTGTACACATCAAACATCAACAATGTTAACCAGCACCACCACCACCTTGCCCTTATACACATTGAACACCCACGCTGTAATCCAACACTGCCACCATCCTGAAACACTGTAACCACCCACACTGGAAAGCATCTGCGCCACTATACTCTAACACATACATTCACACTGGAAAGCAACCTGGCTACCACCCTATCTGACATCAAACTCCCACAATGGAAAGCACTCTCAACCACCACCATCTGTAACACATCAAACTCCCACCACGGAAAGCAACTCAGCCACCATTTGTAACGCATCAAACACCCACAATGAAAAGCAACTCAGCCGCCCATTTGTAACGCATCAAACACCCACAATGGAAAGCAACTCAGTCACCATCTGTAACACATCAAACTCCACAATGAAAAACAACTCAACCACCATCTGTAACACATCAAACTCCCACAATGGAAAGCAACTCAGCCACCATTTGTACACACATCAAACTCCCACAATGGAAAGCAACTCAGCCACCATCTGTAGCACATCAAACTCCCACAATGGAAAGCAACTCAGCCACAGTCTGTAACACATCAAACTCCCACAATGGAAAGCAACTCGCCCACCATTTGTAACACATCAAACTCCCAGAATGGAAAGCAACTTGGCCACCATTTGTAACACATCAAACTCCCACTAAAAATAGTTGCCAGCACATAAACCCCTTTCAAACAGCCACGGCTTTCTTATTTTTCAAGTGAGTTCATTCAATCTCACATCAATCAGAAAAGTCTGCAAATGTTAAATACATGTATTATGTCAAAGCTCTCAAATATGTAGTCAACACTGGTGGAAGGTGACCGTAATCTGTGAAGAAAACTTTCATTTTTTTTGGGGAAAAAAAAAAAGCCAGGGAGGGGTCCATTACATAGCTGTCACCTACCAGTCGTCAGGGGTGAGTTTGGAGGGGTTGTCAATGATTCTGTATGGCACGGTCAGCCCCCCATCTTTACGTCGCTGGATCAGGACCTCGTTGTCCCGCCTCGCACCTTGAGCCTTCTTCTTGTCCTCCGTACTGACAAACCTGCACACGGTCAACGTGACAACCACAATAACGTTACTTCAGAAGAGCAACAACACTGGAATACTCCTGAACTTTTCAGCGTTCAGTCCTGTTGTGTTAAGAGCTCCTGTGGATTAGATGCTTCATAAATTTAGGGCTCAAACTTTTGCTGTATAGAAAACCTCTGGCCAAGATTATGCATAGGAGAAACTGAAGGTCTAACAACGCTGCCAAAATTAATCATAAAAATCAAGATAAAGATGCACCCAAACAACCACAGCAGAGTCAAACTGTTAAGCAGCCTTGCACAAACAAGACCAAAAATCCACTCCCACTTCCAACTCAACCCCGAGTGACAATTTTAGACTTCAGCTTTGGTGGCAGTTCAGCATGGACTTCTTTTTATTTCTGCACTTTGTTTCCAACTCAAAAGCAGCTACTTTTGGGAGCATGTTGGGCCTGTATGTTGGACTAATGTGAACACTGGACAGTCGATCCTTTGAGCTCTACCGACATGGACACTGAACTTGATTTCATATGGTGTGCATGTTGGCTAAACAATTTACAACCTACAGAATGCCCTCATCAGAACTGGGCAATACAACACTACCTTGACGTTTAAAATTTACTACAAATTTAGTAATGGAAGTTTCGATCACACTCCTAGCTTTGCTAGAATATCAGAGAACTTCCAGCTCAAAACTGAAATTAGCCAACAGTTTCTTTCACAATTACCTAAATTTAGGGTTAGCCATTTCATGCTGTTTGGACCAATCAAGTCTTTCATGCAAATCAAAAATTTTACTGTCAAATTCAAAGCCACTGGGTACTTCCAATGCCAAACCAGACTTAAACTGTAATCAATTGTTCTTGATTAGTTGTGCTAATTTTTTTGTATAATACAGCATGAAGACACCCTGTGCAGGTGAAACCTGCCTCAGCCAATCAGCACTGTTCTTACCCTTCCATGCGGAGTAATATCTACTTCCTTTCATTGTATGGCTAACCACTGTTAGGACAACAGCGTGCCGATTCCACTCTGCCTCACCTCCCAACATTTTTCATTCTTGTTTTGTTTCCTTCTGTGGCTCACTTTTTATCATTTGGCCTCAGCAGTGCTAAACTGTGCCATGGTTCCTTATCAGGGAGGGTGCCAAAGTATCCTCTGAATGTCGGCATCACTGTTGGGACACATACGGATCATGCACCAGTTAGCTCAGAAGTTTTTTTTTTTTTTTTTTTTTTTTTTTTTCTTTTTTTTTTTTTTTTTTTTTAGTTTTTCTTTCTTTTTTTAGTTTCTTCATAGCCTCCTAACTCAATTTTTCATTCTCTCTTTAATATCAAAAACCCCTGAAAGAAATTTCTGACATTTAGCATCAGTGAAGATGACTAGAAACATAGCAATGGTCGACAACCATTGTAAAGTGAGAGTTTCAGATCCTGAGCATGGAGATGGACATAGCTGTAGAATGCATGAAGGCCACCCCCAACCAACAGAACATGCACCCCTTACTTGAGATCCTGCAGCACGTCTTTACAGTTCAGCATTGTGATGAGGGAAGTGGACGCTGCTGGATGATGATGATTGGCGTTCTGGAACCTGCCGAGAAGATGAACGATGTCTCACAATCACACACAGTGTGTCATGACAATCACACACACACAGTGTGTCATGACAATCACACACAATGTCATGACAATCACACACAATGTCATGACAATCACACACATGTCACAATGTCAATGTCACACAATGTCATGACAATCACACACAATGTCATGACAATCACACACAATGTCATGGCAATCACGCAATGTCATGACAATCACACACAATGTCATGACAATCATACACAATGTGTCATGACAATCACACACAATGTGTCATGACAATCACACAAAATGTCATGACAATCACACACGATGTGTCATGACAATCACACACAATGTCATGACAATCGCACACAATGTCATGACAATCACACACAATGTGTCACGACAATCACACACAATGTGTCATGACAATCACACACAATGTCATGACAATCACACACCATGCATCATGACAATCACACACAATGTGTCATGACAATCACACAATGTCATGACAATCACACACAATGTGTCTTGACAATCACACCATGCATCACAATCAATCAAAATGCCTGCGACGATGCATCATCCATGACACACAACATACAAACCACACATCAAAACCATCTCGCATAACCAATCATCTCAATCACAAACAATGTATCATAAGAAATAAGGAACCACACCTACTGCATTTAACAAATCTTATGAATCATGCATAACGAGTTATGTTATCATATGCAACATGTATCAATCACACACAACAAATCATACTAAGTGAACACTACAAACAAAGGTGTCTTTTCCACCATGGTCTGAAACCTTTTCTTCAACATGTCATTTTTTCCTCCTAGCAATAAAATTTGACCACACCATCGGCTTTTAATTTTTCAAAATAAGTCAGAGGTGTAAGATGGGGAAGCCATACCTGCCTCTTCCTTTTCAACACTGACAAAAGCAGCAAAAATAAAGGTCCACAACAAGACTCTGTTCCGTACATTGCAAATTCTTTGTTCCTCACCTTTTTTCTGGTTGGGCGGTGGGCGTGCCTGTGAGATGGGGCGTGACAGGGGCTGGGCGGGGATGCTGTGACTGTGAGGCGGGGGCTGGGTCTCCTTCTTCTTCGCTGGGGCCCCTTCTGTCACTGACTTGAGCGTCATGCCGTGGTATGTGCCCATGGTGTCGATCTTGAAGCCCTCCGTTTCTGGAGAAAAGCAGCAACATCATCTTGACCTTTTCAGGATTTTTCCACATACTTCCAGTATGGAAAACAAAAGACTTTTTGAGGACCTCACCAAGGTCTGAAAAGGGCTTAAAAAAGAAAAAAAAAAGTCACTTTCCTGGAACATCATATCATGTCGAAGCTACGTGTATGTGCTTGTAAGTTTTACACACACTGTACAAATCTGCATGTGCTGGGTTTTTTTTTGTTTGTTTGTTTGTTTTTTTTTTGGTTGATGGGTTTTTTTTTTGCACTGTAGATTTCTATACAATATTATGTATATGGCAACTGTTTGGGATGTGTTCCCACTTAGCTTCTATGTGTTATGCTTTAGTGTTACTCCCAGGCCTGGTGAAGACCAAAAGGCTGATGACTAGGCGCGCAAAACAGTACTGGTTAAAAGTGTGCAATTGTGCTTTCAAAGTCAAGGGTCTCTAATCCTCTACACCATAATCATCCCTTCTAATGAACTGGCCACAAGTGATGTGTTCATAGCCCAGTGGTCGAACTGAAAATTTCATCATCCACCAATCCCCTCTGCCTTAAACAGTCACCAAAGCCTTATACCACTGTGCAAGAACCAGTTGAAAAACCATGAGGCCTTTGAACCCAATCCCTGGACCTCCAAGACACTGTGCATCACTACACTCACATCCCAAGAACTGAAAGCCCATGCCAGGAATGTGGGACACCAAGGGAGGGAATCCTTCCTGGAAGGTGAATCCAGTGTGGACAAAAGTATTCCAAAACTGAAAGTCATCTCTGGGGAGGAGTGTTTGTCAGGAGATTTCACAATACCAAAAAAACTCTGTGTCCAGCATACAGGTGAAAACAAGAAATGTCTTTCCTGTAACCTTGATCGATAATCCAGGCTCATGAGTGCTGCTAAAAGACAGTTATCAACTGTCCAAAATGTGTGCCATAACAAGTCACCTTCAGAGCACAAGACTAGAAAACGCCAAAGAGACTGACACACACCCACCTCAACCCACACATTCCCAAACTCTGTACAACAACAACAACAACAGACATATCTATGTTAAGTTCAAAGGTCAAATTACAATGTTCATTTCCTAGTTAACTAGGGAGTCCATATTACGGTTAAAAATTGGCTGAAACCAGATCAAAGCGCACGCACTGAAATCCAAGGTTCCATTCTCAAACAAAACAAAAATAACAAGAAATAACAAGAGAGAGAGAGGAGAGAGAGAGAATCTTCCAACCTTCTTTTTCCTCTGAAACGTTCCTGATCGTATCTGTTGTAGCCAGCCACTGGGGGAGGACGAGCCTGTACCTGCAAAATAACAAAATAAAACATGTCCCACAGGACACTGTGGTAAACACAGGTTAAATGCAAAAATGACCCCATGTTTCAGTAACATATGATTGCTAAGCCGGACACAATACTGTGCAACAGCATGCAATACATACAGTACCAAAAGCAATCAAGGACAATACACTACCACATGTAGTCAATAAAAAATGACAGTGGCAACATCAGGTTTGTAGTCAACTACCAAAGCTCAGCACTGCATCATGCTACACATAAATACACTTTTTAATGTCGGAATCATTCTACACTTCCAAGGTAGCAAAGAGATAAGGTAACATCATTTAAAAAAAAAAAAAAAAAAAAAAAGAAATAAATAAAAATTAAATTAAAAAAAATCCAAACTCATTCATGCCAAGCTGGATAATGGCACTCACTTGGACAGATACATAGGAGAAAATAACATTCAAAATGACAGTCCAAACCCTGTGTTTTTCTATTGGCATCTAATTTACATATGAAGAGAACAGAGTCTGTTAGGGGTGTTTTTTTTTTTTTTTTTTTTTTTTTACTCCAAACCCTGTTTGTTCTATTGGCATCTCCTTTACATATTAAGAGAACAGAATCTGTCTGGCTTTTTTTTTTTTTTCTTTACTCCAAACCCCTGTGTTCTACTGGCATCTCCTTTTGCATATGAAGAGAACAGAGTCTGTTCGGTTTTTTTTTTTTTTTTTTTTTACTCTCCAAACCCTGTGTTCTAGTGGTATCTCCTTTGCATATGAAGAGAACAGAGCCTGTTTTTTTTTTTTCTTTACTCCAAACCCTGTGTTCTATTGGCATCTCCTTTGCATATGAAGAGAACAGAGTCTGCTGGTTTTTTTTTTTTCCCCCCCCATACATCTCTTTACATATGAAGAAAACAAAGTTTGATGATTTTTTTTTTCTTAAGCATTCAATCCCAGACCTCAAAATCAAATCTCTTCAAGTTACCAACCTTATAAACAATCCTGAAAATCTAATCAAGACACTTCTACTACAAATAACCCTGTCAAAATTTTTTAAAAGAGTTGTTCATACATGTTTTCAGGTCTATTTTCACAAGGTTGTAGAGCTGATGTTTTGAAGAGGTCTATCTGCATAGGGTTGTATGTGCGCTCAGTGTCTTGAAAAGAACTACCGTAACATGTTTTGCCTTAACACAGGGGCAGACAAAATGGGCAACTGCCTGCTCTCACACACAGCATTACACAAAGGTCAAGAAAGGTTAGAGCCGTGTGCTCACATACTGAAACAGGGGCCACCACTCTGTGGATTCCAATTCACTGGATTTTTTTTTTTTTTTTTTTTTTTTTTTTTTTTTTTAATGGTTTCTCAATTTTTCTCATTTTCACATTTTCTTGAAATCTGTTGAATCCCGGAGAAGAAGGAGGCCTGCTTTTATTTATCCTGTAGACAGAGTGACTGAGCAACACAGGGTGGGGAAACAAGACCTGCTCCACCATAGCCCAACACAGCGCAAAGTAAAAGTGTGCTGACGATTGACGTGTCAGCACGTTCATGGAAACCACCGCTGAATGGATGCAGTGGCCCCTGCCACTATGGAATATTGTTGGTCTGGGGTTCGAGTGTGGCGTCCTGTGCACATGTCACATCAGATCAGGTGCCATGGAACACCTCTTGAAGGTTCAATGACAATGCTGTTCTTCCTTTGATGGGTTGCCTCATGACCACCTGTTTTTGATAGCTCTCTGTGAACTGCTGGGGCTGGGGCCAACAGCACGATGATAAAGGGTGTGGCTGTGCATGAGGAAGACTGAATAAACAGGAGTACTATACGAGAAGGATCAGCCGGGGGAAAAAAAACACAAAAAAAATAAAAACTTTGATGACTTACAATCGGTGTGGTAGGGATAGCAGGGTTGGCATTGGCGGAAGAGTGGTGGTGTGATGGGCGGTGGGTCCCTTCTTCCCTGGCCTTGATGGACTGCAGGATGCTGAAGATGTTCTTGGCAAAGTCCTGGAACCAAACCACTCACTCTGATGAAGAGTCAGCAGGGCTTCACGTGGCATACATAGGGGTCCATCATATACTGACGTCAGTAGTCCAAGACAGGAAAACCATGAGATGTGAATACGCAACATCAATTCACTCAGACAGAATTTTTTTTTTTTTTTTAAAGAAAAAAGATTGATCTTTCACTGGAGACAGCAGAATGATATGCCCCGTGTGTGAGTTTTTAATGCCCATTTTACAACAAATCCTCTCTCCGTAATTCTGATTTTCTCAGCAAGCAACACAAATAAGTCTCCAAACATGGACTCCTCTCCTTTTCATTTTGTCCATGTAACCATTCTGGAGTTGCTGCTTGGGAGGTCATTGATCATTTATCTGTTTAAGCAAGTGAAAAAAAGCAGAAATGTAGTTTTTTTGTCCCAAATATGTCTACAAGAAACTATGTAGAAATCTGAAGAAAAGCAGCCAGTCAGTATCCTTGATATGTACAAAAAAAAAAAAAAAAAGTGCAGTACTAAATGTGACATTGTAAAGCCAAACATTGCTTCCGTTTTTTTTTTTTTTTTTTTTTTAATTGAAAGTAACATAATCTGACAGTCATGTTATCAACAAAAATTTACAACCATTTGCTAAAACATTACTGAGCTTTATAATCGTTTTCCTCTTTTTAAAATTTGTTATCACTCCATCATAATTAATCATAGCATGAACAACTACAGACAGGAAAACAAAATCAATCATATCTTACTCGAATCATATATGACATACTATTCACACACACATACACACACACACACACACACACACACACACAAACATTGCTTGTCTCTTTAGATGAAAGTAACATAATTTGACACAACCATGTTTTCAACAAAAATTTACGACCAGTGCAAAAAACACTACAGAGCTTTATAATCACTTTCATCCTTTTTTTTCTTTTTTTTATACCACTCCATCATAATTAATTACGGCATTCACAATTACAGACATGAAAACAAAATCAATCATATCATACTCAAATCATATAGGACATACTGTTCACACACACAAACCTATGGAAGAAAAAAAGCAGTTTATGTCAAGAGAAGACGACGGGGGAGGGATGGCGAGGGGCGTCAAAGAGGAAAAGGTGAGGGTGGAAAGACACAGATACAGAAAGCTGAAATCCCCCTCCCCACACAGTTCCCCCTCACCTTGCCCACGCTCTGGAGGATGGTGGTGCGGGGTCCGCCAGTGCCGCTCCCGGCTGACGATGTCCCGCGTGACGTCCACCTCCGCGTCCACGAAGCTGCGCTGCTCCAGAGCTCCGGCCTGGATGTCGTCGTCTCCCTTGATCTTGGTCCGCTTGATGGCCAGACGCTTGGCCTTGATGGCCGCGATCTTCTCCATGGGCATCACCTCCATCATCGAGGAGGTGCTGTGGCGGTGGGTAAGAGTATATTCAGTACTGTTAGGCAGGGTTGGTTTGTTGTTTTTTTGTTTGTTTTGTTTTCAAATCGTATCTGCTGTCTGTTGTGCCGACTTGTACTTTCAGTTAATGGGACAGAGGGAGGAGAGAGAAAGAGAGAGAGAGAGAGAGAAGAGAAGCGAGAGGAGAGGGAGAGAGAGAGAGAGAGGGGAGGCAGAGAGAGAGACAAAGAGAGAGGGAGAGAGAGAAGAGAGAGAGAAGGGGAGAGAGAGAGAAAAGAGAGAAAGACAGACTAAGATAAGAGGGGAGAGGAGAGTGACAGAGACATAGAGAGAAAGAGTGAGATAGAGGGCAAGAAGGCAAGAAAGAAGGACAGAAAGAGAGAGAGAGAGAAAAAAGAAAAAACTGAGTAACGAGGCAAGTACATATGTGAGTGATAACCATATATGTGTACAAAGGCAAATGACAATGCTCAATCTGCTATACACCTGATATGTAGTCTGGCGATGCAAAGGTCAGTCCTGGCAAACTTTCCCCACTAGTATTCACATGGTTCACACCGGTCTCTGTTCCTCAATCATAAAGTGACAGCACAGAGAGAGAGGAAGTAGTCTGACAAGAGTGTGGTGATATAGTCCCATGATCTTCTTGGTATGTTCGTTGATATAAACCAGAGTGTATTCCACATTTAACCAGGTAAGAGAAGGTAATCTACAGACAGAAGGAAGCTTCAGGAATAAGTCAGAAGACTTCTTTCCATCAATAGATTATCTTCTCTTGAACATGAATAGCGGCGACTGGCTAACGGGCTACAGCTGGCAATCAGTTGGACATCAAAGGGAATTAATGAAGCAGGGAACGGTAAACAGTACACAAGTAGGGTAACTCTCATGCCCATGATGAAATAACTACAGGTCCAGTGGCTCCAAACGAATGCTGCTTACGATACCAAAACTGCCTAGCAACTTACAAATTACACCACAGAATGCACAGGCATCAATCTTTCCTTGTTTGTTCTGTGTGCTCTGCGTTGTCATTTCTGCTGGGCTATTTGATGTCATATCCAGCATTTCATTTGGAGTAATGGACCTGTGATTACTTCATCATGGGAGCGTGAGTTACCCTGACAGTTTGACATGATGTAGGTATACACCACACACCATGTACCGATTGGGCACAGCAGACCTACCCCAGCTGAGGCAGCATGGATGGTTTCCCGCCCTCCATCAATCTTGTTGATCCAGTTCTCCCTGGCTTTTTTTTCGAACTTGTGCTTCCTGCACAAAACGTCATAAAAATATCTCTCTCTGTGATTTTTCTGTTCCATGTTTCCAGAAGTCTCTTCTCCTTACAGCCCTTTCTCTTCTGCCTGTTTTTTTTTTTTTTTTTTTTTTTTATTTTTTTTTTTTTTTTTTTCTTGGGTTTTTTCATTTCCAGCCTATTTCTGTCTTTGTGGAGACTTTCCAGCATACAATCTTGTTTGTTTTGTTTTTTTTTTTTTTTCCTTCAAATTATTCATCATTTCTTTTTGAAACTTTATGGCACTCCATTCCTCATGTTGTTGACGCCATGACAAGGGTATTATTGTGCTTGAGTGAGGTTACAGAATTTAGGACTTATTTTCTCACAGTTTCAGTTTCATCAAAAGAGGCAGTCACTGAGTGTGGACCAGTCCAATATGCGCTGCACCCCATCTGCTAAGTTCTGAGACCACACTGGGAATGATTTTAAGCTTGATGGATAAATGAATTAAGATGAGAGAAATTAAGAAGGTCTCGTGGCTACGACTTCGCTGATGTCTGACCTACGCAGCATTAGCTCAACGTGCTGGTTGCGTTTTTGACACAACGATCCAACAAAGATATACTTTCGTATTTTTTGCGAAATGATGGAGAAATTCTCATAGACTTTGTAACAAGACAGCAACTCAGCATTTCATTTCCTACTATGATACACTGGCCTCAGGTAATTTCATCTAGTCCAACCAATTTCTAAATAATTGGAAAAAAAAAAAAAAAAAAAAAAAAAAAAAAAATCTAAAAAAAAAAAAAAAAAAAAAAAAAGAAAAAAGGAAAAATCCTGCTTTTCCACAGTTCTGATTATTCTGCTGTTTTCCACATAGTTCCACGGACAGCTTACCTCCAGACGAAGTCTTTTCTGAGGTCCCTCAGGGCCTGCATCCTCTGCTGTCCGTTTTTTGCACTGCATTTAATAAAAAAAAAAAAGGTTGTCTACAAGCTGCCACATTTGTTCATGCCGATATGTTTCAATTATTTTCTCTAATTTCCTCCTATCTGAGATACAAACCAAGGACTCGAGAGCCCCTTTCATTTCTACCCTTTCATAATAATTTATCAGTGCTGGCCTGTGTGACAGGGTGGTCGCAACCCATGCCCTGACGGCTGCTTTGTCCAGTCTGGAGTTTTCCAACCCTCTGTTCTCACACATAAAACTGGGTGAAAACACTGCAACCGTCCACTTCTTTGACTTGTCCACCACTCTGGTGCTCAATGCACATCCATTATCCACTGCCAGCTGCATGCTGTAGAAACGGTCTGCGATTGTCAGCAGGCATGTCCCCTGCCCTGAAAATCTTTCCATAGGGAAGGTGATGTAAAAATCAGATACAGACGGAAATTTTCAGGCTGCATCCTAACCAAATGTCATTGCTGTGAAAGGCTTATTTAAAAGTCTGCAGATTTGGTGCACACCACACACATCATCATCACCATAATAGATGGAGGACGGGAACTAACTGATCATGTCATGCAACACCAAGACACTCGCCATTTTAACCCTGATCAGTGGCGTTGACACTGCAACCGTCCACTTCTTTGTCTTGTCCATTCACTCTGGTTGCTCAATTGCACATCCATTATCCACCGCAGCCTGCAGAATGGTATGCGATTGTCAGCAGGCATGTCTGCCCTGAAATCTTTCCAATAGGGACAGGTGATGTAAAAATCAGATACAGACGGAAATTTTCAGGCTGTATCCTAACCAAATGTCATGCTGTGCAGGCTTATTACAAGTCTGCATATTTGCACACTCACATCATCATCACCACCATAATAGATGGAGGATAACTAACTGATCATGCTCAAATTTCTGATTTGCTTCCTACTGTTCAGTGCTTTGCTTAGCTTTGGCTAAGCTCAGTCTCTCCCCCATAGCCCGTTATGGACTCACATGCATGCCCACAATGTTCGAGTTACACCTTCCCATCTGCCATAAAGTTTGTCCGCTTGTGAAAAATGGTGCACTCGTGATTTTTCCCCCCTCCAGTAACACGCAGTTTGTGTCCATCACATACAGAACAGTCATCCATTTTCAAAATGTTCTGACAGATGTGCATACTTTGGCATGGCAAGCATATCGGAATGATGGTGAAGAATGATGGTGAAAAAACAAGCCTGTACTAGGCAAGTTTAAAGTGCTTAATAACTGTAAAGAAGAGATTCTTGCCTGCATATGTATATGCTGAATTCTGCCCTTCATACGACAGTCATTTGCCTTGTGTTCCTCGTAGTAAAAGTAGCTGTTATCAGCAATGGAGTAAAATATTCTACCAAGCCATGGAGTAAAATATCCTGACAAAACCTGCATCTAAACACAAATCTTCCATTCTGATGGTCTACAGACTGATCAATCCTGACAGAAATACCTTGTACTTGCAATGAATATCTTATAATTGTTTTTGCTACATTTGAACCATACTCTTTCTAATTAATTTCGCTAAAAGAAAAAAAAAAAAGTCCCAATTGAAACAGAAGAAAGCTGACATACCTTGTGTTGGCCTTTGAGAAATTTCAAGAGGAGCACTTTTGTCAATGCTAGCTGAAGTGTTGGTTTCCCCATTCAAGTATGCCAGCAAATCTTTTCTGTCTGGACGACGAACCACATTTATGTTGAGGGCCTGCATTAGATAGCAAGAAAAAAAAAAAATCACTGACCGCATAAAGATCATAAGACAAGGTTAAGAAAAAAAAAGAAGGATGGAAAGAAAATCAAGATGGGGAAAAGGGGGAAAATCAAACCGTTTTTTTTAAGTATATATATATAGACTTCTTAATTTAGATCACAGCTATAAAATTCATGAAAATTTGACAATATAGCATCAATTTTGCACTGAAAGTTTTCAATATGTAACAATTTCATATATATCCTTATATTATGAACATACCTAATCAATACAACATCTTAATATTGACCTTTGAAAATCTATCAAGAAATAAATGAATTCATAACTTTCAGATTATAAAGAAAAAAAAAACAAAAAAAACACAAAAAATGTGTGTAAACAACATTGAAAAAAAAATTAAAGGAACCATTCTTCATTTGGAAGAAAGTTAACTGGGAAGCATCATAGTTTTAAGAATATTAACTGATCCCGTCTTTATTTGAATATGGCATTTGTCAGCTTTGCAGCTGAGTCAATTTTTGGATGCGTTCCATCTGACGCCCAGAAAAAAAAAAAAAAAAAAATCAATCATTCAAACACACATCTATGTGACAGGCTTGAACCTCAGTTTAAGTACGTATGTAATAAACATGTACAGAGATGCCAACCCCTCTGTACTATTTTTAGGAACATTTAGATATTTCATTTTGAATCATTTGAATTTTTCAGGAATACTCACACCCAGGTTACACTGCATTACATACAGTGCATACATACAACCTTTGCCTGCAACAAGTTAAATTCTGTTAAATCCACACAACCTATTGGCTAATTCCCCAGGAACAAGTGCCACCATGCATGGGTGCCCTTCGGTGTAACTTGGTTAAAATTTCATATCCCACTGCTACTTTACACAGTTGTGACTAAATCCATAACACTAAATAGTTTTTAACCAAATTTGAACCACCTGTGTTGTAATCCAGGATATGAATCTATGATGGAGCATATGACAGAGATAACTTGACAAAGAACAGTCTCATTCCTTCCTAATTGGGATAATGAATGAAATGACTGATCCAATGTAAACACCTATGCAATCAACTTCGGTCAACCTACTCACCTTTGACTAGTACTGTACTAGAATGATTCATTATACGAGAGTCCTTGCTCAGTACATTACAATGTGTGCAGCAAAACTACCACTACCAGACAGCTTACAACAAGAAATCCAGTGAACTACCCCTGTCTAGCTGAAAATGAAGTAACTAGAACAATTTTGATGATGGTGTGACATTACCAGAACTTACACAAACCCAACAAACTATGATGAAAATCAGGGCAGTTGGCATCTCTGAAAATACCATCCCTTTTGCTCCCAGTCGAACAATGACAAGACACACAACTCCCATGACAGAGCTGGCATAAAAACATACTACAGGCACCCTGAACAAACAAGGAAACTTTAGTTTTCACAGGCAGACTTCACAATGACTTACATAATTTATGCATCTGCAAAGTCCTCAGGACAAGTGAAGGGAGTAAATTCAAATAGTCCCATGCCTGCTAAAGGGATGGAGGAGGAGTCTGGGAGGAAAATAGGCCAGGGGTCAGGGGCCATGACCGTTCATCTCCTCACAGGTGACAAAATATATAGCTGACAGACTGGTGAAAAGTGGCCAGCCGAAACAGAAATGATGAGAAACAGCCAAAAGAATGCACTGCAAGTGACCGCTATCCCTTAACATTCTCGCATAGTCGTTATTGACATCAATACAGAGAAAAAAGGTATTTAAAACAGCAACAAGACCAACCACAAACACCTAAACTTATTAACGAGTTCCCACACAACTTTCACACCAGCAAATTTACTTACCACAGCTTCTCGGACATACAGT
>JADBJO010004250.1:20000-25000 GCA_016801955.1 Conus betulinus | reverse complement strand
CATTCTTGCTGACCTGCTGTATTTTTTTACTTACTGTAGTTTACCGTGTAAATACCAGATCTATCCAAAGCAAATGTAATCACAGTCGAAGCTGTGGCCTTTGCTCATACTTAAAAGTCATGTTTTTTTCTTTCTTTTTTTTTTTTTTTTTTATCTTTGACGCACAAACAACAGCAACATACCTCACAAAAAAAAGCAATTAAAATTCCCATTAATTTACCTTGTAGATCAGTTGGTAAGCTAAATCCAGGGAGCTCTTCCGATGGCAACCTTTAACTTGTTTTGGAGAAAACAATTTTGATGATTTAATGCATTTGATACTGGCAGAAACACTTTCATCCCAACAATCATCAAGGATTGGATTTTGGAATGAGCTGCTAACGAAGATAATGTGAGTCAGTGGTACTACTCTGGATGTTTTCATGGTATTAGTCAGAATGAAAAAAAAAAATGTTAATTGCATTTTTTTTTTAATGAGTTTAACAAATTTTGGTGAGAGGTTTTCCAGCAGGATTTAGCAGTATGCTGAGGCCTGCTGGCTGTGTCATACCCCCCTCCCCCCCCCCCCCCAATCTGTGTCTTTTGTCTTTTTTTTTTTTTTTTTTTTTTTTTTGTTTCTGTCTCTCTGACCTGAACTTGTATTGCAGGAATAAAATCATCCGGATGATTGTGGGTACTTTACAGAAGAAACTGAATGCTGATGTGATACTTTACAGAAGAAACTGAATGGTGTCCTTCTTTACCAAGTTATTTCACCCAAAGGTGAAAAAGTTAATGGGGAAGGTATCTTTAGTCCCCATGGTCAAACAATCACATTCACATACACCAAATTGATGCATTTTGCAGCACCCTTTTGGCTAGCATAGGTACAGACATGAGGCAATGGAACAGATAAAAGTAAAAATAATGGGAAGCTTCATGCTTGCCTCTAGACTCCAGGGTGATACATGTCATGCAGATAGCAACAATGAACAAACACTCTTTATTAATGTTAAGAAGAACAATGATGGAAGAAATTAACACACAGAAGTTAAGACTATAGCGATAACTAAAGAAACGAACAAATGCAAATTATCATAATTAAATTCAAGATTTACTGTAGCCTTCTGATTTAGAACTTGTCATATGGACACATACACTTACACTCACATGGAGAGAGAGAGAGAGAGAGACAGACAGACAGAGAAACAGAAACAAATAGAATTTACATTGTGATGATTGATATGAGAGAGAACTTTAAGTGAGGCAAGGACACTTACCTAATAATGAAAGAACTTTAGTTGCTTGCATGGTGAAACGGTCACACCACCAAGCCTGTGCTGTTTGTGACACTCATTCGCACAGTGCTCATGCACATGGAACTAGCGCTAAGGTCAACCATACCCTGAGCTGGCACTTGTTCACAAGAAGAGCTGAAGAAGTGAACACTGAATCAATGATGTACATCTTTTCAAGACTGACAGTAGCCTTTTCATCATGAACTGGTTAAACAGAATGAGCAGCAGAACAGAAGCAAATACAGGTAATTATGACCTTGGCTTAATTAAAATATGAAATGAAGCTAAATAAGGTGGGAAGGCATAAGCAATCAGTAGTAAGGATGAAATTTGAGGTAATCATAATTTGTTTGTATTCTGTTTCTAGTTATTCTGCTTGACACATATTAACTTAAGTATGTAGATGTTCACAAAATTAGTGAATCAGCTTTGAAATTTAATCGAAAGGAGTTATGGTTTGTTTATTTTACATAAATGTTGTGAAATGATTCAGAATGATCTTCAAAATACCCTTAGCATCAAGAAAAAACACTGAAATAGGACATTGCAGCACAACATTTTCAGGACAGAATTGTGAATACATGTATAACAAACCAGATCAATTAGTAAAAGGTGAAATATAATACACAGATTACTATACGGTGCAGTGGTTAGTGTCACAAATTCTCAGCTGGGAGATCATGGGTTTGATTTGCATCACTACCTTTCATATTTGTGAGATTTTTCAGCCCATGACCAGCTTTTACCCAGAGCTAAGTTTGCTATGGGCTCATTTGGGAGTAGAACTACACAGTTGAGTTTCATCTGCTTGAACAGATGCGCTGATCTCTGAGGATGTTGCTCAGATTGCCTGGCCAGTACCACAGGTGTCGGTATCCTTTCAGGCCTTGTGATGTCGGGACACATTTTGAAAGTAAGTGTAGAGTACAGCCCTGTCATGCAGTCTCAGAGCGGAATGGATCTCTGTAGCATTATCTTCGTTATCCTCACCCTCATCTGTCAGCATGAAAAGGACTCAGATTCTGTGGTCCCAATCCTTCATCCTCTCATGGTGACCTCAGTTTTGATTTCCTCACCACATCTGTACCCTTGGTGAGCTCATGTGGAGGCTGCTGGTTTCGGTGAGTTTGCAAATGGACTGTTGTCGGACAGACGTAGTGGCACCCTCATGCTGGCTTAGCGAATAAGCAATTATTGTCATCAGTAGAGGGCACAGTAAATGGTGTCCAGCGTATGTTGGATCAGGTGGTACTGGACAGCTCTGGGGTGACTGCAGTGTCTCCTCTGGTGGGTTGCCTCATGGCTGACAGGCATTGACTCTGCCTGTTGATTGCCAGTGCCAGGACTGCTGTGGACAAGCCGGGGTATGACTGTGGATAGGGAGCTGGAATGAGCAGTGTGGGTGGTATATGCTGCTGGAATCACGTAAGATGACATAGCAAGGAAAAAAAAAAAAGATAGGTCACAGGGCTAATACAAGCATCATGGTACACCCTGTTTTTACTTCAAAGGAAGCTGAGTCTAACAGCTGAGAGTAGTTTCTATGTCAACAAAACATTCTGGATTATTTTGTTAAGATCAACCAAACATAACATCACTTTTTGCTTGCATTTGTAAAAGTCAAAAAGTATGTGGAAACTTGTGCATGCACATAGGAACATGCCTTTTCATATCTAGACATGTGCAAGCAAGCTAGTTTCAAAGCAGAATGGATGCAGCTGGTTACTGAGGCAAAAGAGCAAAAGCTGCTTTAAACACATCGAATAAGCAAGGTACAAACCAGACAGAAAGCGTTTCAGCCTCATGTCTTTCATCAGGAAAAGAAAAGGCTGCAAAGTTCACCATTATCAGTTTCCATCCTAATTTGGTGATAGTTCATTGCTGTTTTGAGTATTTTTGTTTTCATGATCAAGTAAGAGCATTGATGGTATCGGAGCATTGATGGTATCATAACTATTTTACACAAGAACACATATTTTGAAGACATCAATTTTACTTCATCCTCATCTAACAATACTGAAGTTGCCAGACTTCAAAGATCACAACTTTGATGGGAACAAATGTCCTCAAAATACTGCAAAACTGACCATTTATAAACACCCCAGTCTCTAAACCTCTGCGGCTAATGATATCCTGTCACCCATGCCCAAAAGCGTAGACTGGAGGCAGATGAAACAAGCCAGAAAATTTGTCCTGAGTGGGAAGTGTCAGGGTTGTGTCACCATGCCCAAAAGCGTAGACTGGAGGCAGATGAAACAAGCCAGAAAATTTGTCCTGAGTGGGAAGTGTCAGGGTTGTGCAGAATTTGCCCCTTGTCCTTACATGTGCCTTTTGTCTTGAAGTGTGATAAGCGAATGGGTATCACAAGTCGCATTGGTTTAGAATTATGTACATTTGATTTCAATATGAGAGATGCTTCAGACTTTTTTTTTTTTCTTCTACAGAGAGAATGTTAAGACAGACAATTATGTTGGGCAGTTGATATTTTGATAAGCAAAAGCCCGTCCTTTACTAGATGCCGTAAATTTTTTTCTGGTATAAGTATGTACACTGTAACATCTTGTCTAGGACCAACCCACCGGCAATGCCACCGAGCACAGAAGACAGTGGTCACCCAGATGGCAAAGCACAGAAGACCTGAACGGACAACACGAAGAACTGGTGTAATTGAAATGTTCTTACCATGTAATGACAGACTGTTGACTGGATGTGTAATCTTTATCTGCTTAAGGATTGGTGATGGCACCCTCACCTGGCAGCGTCATGTCATAGAAACACATGATTCTGTACATGCTTATAACTGTGTCCAGAACATTGTTTTGATCTGAAAGCATACATTTTATTGAATCTACCAAGATACAGATTATTATAGTATTAATTGTTTTGTTTTGTTTTTGTTTTGTTTTGCAGGTGGCAGCGCAGCTAAATTTCTCTGCAAAGGTCTTCCCAAGCTTCATCGGAATGGAAGAAGTGGCGTATCTTCTTCTGTGACGAGCGCCATGTGGGTTTACGATGACCCTGAGTGCACCTACACCTTTTTACAAGCAGAACCTGCAAATACCTGACCTGCTTGCAGTGAATGAAACTATTTTCCCCTCAACCCTAACATTCCAGGTGACATGAAGTAATATCACGTGGCGATGATGGTTGTTGATGATGTGGATTGAAAGTGATATTTGCACAATGGGAACACACTGGAATCTCTCCATAAAGATATTCATAGATCCTAACAGGTGTCTCATTTCACAGCTGTCCACAAAGTGATAGACAAGTTGGGCCAGGCAATGTGTAGCTGCAAACAACAAAGAACATTAGGGGTTAGTTTAGAATAAAATGAATTTTCTGCTCCCACCTGTATCAAAAACCATTGAAATTCAAATTGTTTTATTGTTTTTGCTTAAATAGATAGAAAATAAATAATAAATGTCTTTGAGGATTCTCAGGTTTTTTTTTTTTTTTTTTTTAAAGGGGGAACAGAACAAATATTGATATTGTTAAATAGAGCTAGCAAGGTGGTGTGTGTGTATATATATATATATATATATATATATATATATATATATATATATATATATATATATATATATATATATATGCATTCAAGGAAAGCCAAAACTTTCAAGGGAAGGAATCATTCTCTTGGCAAAGAGAAAAGTTTTCAGGAAAAACCAAGTTTTGTTTGTTTGCTTTTTATTTTTTTTTTTAATTTTTTTTATTTTTTTC
>JADBJO010004250.1:0-15000 GCA_016801955.1 Conus betulinus | reverse complement strand
CCCCCCCCCCTTCCCCATTGGCTCCTCCTTGTTCTCCCTCCCCCCTCTCACTTTTACAATCATGTGGAAGATTGAAACCCCCCACCCTGCACCTACTACTCACCTCTGTCCCACGCTTGCTTGTACTTCTGGCCTGAAAATTTTTCAGAAACAGTTTTCCAGCCTAGTCACTTAGTTTGCATGGCATTCCTGTTTGAAAAAAAATTACTGGCTGACTTTCTTTGTAAGGAATGTGCAGGTTGTCTTTCTTGTGATGAATGAATGTACAGGTTGTCTTTCTTTGTAAGGAATTTACAGGTGATCTTCCTTTATAATGAATGCATAGGTTGTACTTCTTTGTGATGAATGTACAGGTTGTCATTCATTGTAATGAATTTACAGGTTGTCTCCCTGTGCTGCTAGTCACAAACTGAGACCATAATTTTTTGTTTCTGCTCCATTCAGCAAGTCCTGGAAGGCGGGAAGGATGACCCCTTGCCCGCCGCGATGGTTCGGCCACTAAAGGGGAAGTCGTCTGGATCCTGGATTCTTCTGCCGCAGCAAAGCTGAGCAGTGCAGTGAAGTTGTGATGGAACAAAGACCTGGGATTGTGACGTCCAAACTGGGGTCATAAAGTGGACTCTGATCATGGTCTGATTGTGGTGGTGGTTAGAGGAGTCGGGGAGGGCTTGGGGTTTAGATGGAGAACTTTTTTCTTTCAATAATAAAATCATTTCCAGCATTTGTGACGTCCAAACTGGGTGTTTTAAAGTGGACTCTGATCATGGTTTGATGGTAGTTGCTGCAAGGGGAGTTAGATAAAAATCATTTCCAGCTTGTGTGAAGTTCTATCCATTTTTTTTTTTTTTTTTTAATCAGTTAGAGATTGTGATTGTTAAAAAGGTGTCGGACGTATGGGGAAGAGGGAAGGGCATGGAAACAGGGAGGAATGGTTGTAAGGGGGGGGGGGGGGGGGGAGGGGGGGGTACAGAGGCACCCATGTTTGTTTCCAACTGTGTTTGTATTCATGATGGGCTTTTATATTTTGTGGGTGAATGATGACAGTCTGAACTTCTTTTGTGACGTGTGCATTGTAGGACACTTGCATTATTTACCGACATTCTGAAAATGTTGATGGTTAGTTTAGAATAAATTATAAGCTATAATCTATCCACAAAAAAAGTTTTGAAAACACCAAACGTATTAACAGTTTAAGGTGCAGTAAGGTACAGGATTTAATGGCGCTGTGGTCAATGAATGGCCTACAGTCGTGTTCAAAGAAAGTCTGCTTTAAATATGAAAATACTAATCGATAATAATGGTGCTTAATCTAGATATAGCTCTAAATTCATACAAAATTCTCAGCACACACACACACACACACACACACACTTGTACACACACACACACACAAAGTAGGGCAAAAGAGGAACAAAAGGCTACGTGTTGATAAAAAGTACTGTCTTGAGAGATGGCTGTCACTTATTGTATTTGTCAGTCACTTGATGCAAGCTGAAAAAAAAAAAAAAAAAAACCATTTTTTATTGTCTTGCTGCAAAGCACACTGCAAAACGGTGCTCACAAGAGCTGGAGCAGATACATCAAAGTTAAGTGTCGTAACACTCAGTCCTTCCCAAATGTACAGCTTGGAAATGGAATGTACAATCACCGTTGATGGATGGATTGGTAGTTAGCAGAATCAGTTTGAAAGCCTATAGAACACTGGAGGGAGGGCAGCCCGCTGGGTGAGTCAGTTATGCATGAAAAAAAATCATTTTGCCTCCAAAGGGAATACCTGTTGATACAGACTGACAGATTGCTTTCCATGTTTGTTTTTTTTTTTTAAGACTGAATATTTTGTAAAACTGGTCATGATTTTTGTGAAATTTCTAATAATCATGGTTACTGATCCTGGATTGGTCCCCTGATTCGGATCCATGTTGCGGATCTGCACAGAAATTTTAACAGGATTGTCCTTTGGCTATATTGTATTTTTCCACCAACACTGGTCACAATGTGTTTTGTGCATTTGATGCAGAGACGAGGACACGAACAACAAATCTGATGGACATGGATGAAAAAATAACCCATTGACAGTGTTGTTCTGAGTGTGTGTGTGTGTGTGTGTGTGTGTGTGTGTGTGTGTGTGTGAGAGAGAGAGAGAGAGAGAGAGAGAGAGAGAGAGAGAGAGAGAGAAAAGAGCAACAGAGGACATATACTGTGCTGTTGTTACTTCTCTTAAGAATATGGATTGGAAAAAGAAAATCTCCGGATAGAAATTAAGAAAATTTTATGTGGATTGACTATGTTTGCAGACTTGAAAGTGATGCTGAAGAGATTGTAATCATAATGTCACAAGTCTAAATGAAAGCTGATACTTCTTGTGGCAGGAGCGCAGTGTCTACTCTGGTGGGTCACCTCGTGATGGTTCCATGTTCATCACTCCCAGAGAACAGTCAAAGCTGGGGTAGTGACAGAATGATCTGGGTGTAGCTGCTGTGTGTTGGGGAGATGGAATGAGCAGTGGCTCTAAAGTATTATCATAAGGCAAGGGGCGGTGAAACACAGAAAATAAAACCACCATGACAGTAACAAAAGTTTAATATCTGCAGGAGAGAGAGAGAAACCCCCCCCCAAAAAAAAATCATGAATCACTTTCATTTTGAAAAAGAGATTGGTTGTGGGAATTGATTTTTTTTTTTCTTTAATTAATGTACATACATACTTGCTGGTCATCAATGCTTTCTATGTGTTTATTTCTTTCATGCATTTTCAGAGTAATGCTTTTGTTGGATATGATTGCAACTACTACCGCCATATCTTGCTTCATTTCAAAATGTTTGCTACATGTAAATCCCATTTGTACATCTATTTTTAATCATGTTTTAGAATTATTTTTGTGTCCTAAAAAATAAATTGGGGGAGATTATTTTTTGGTATGTTTTTGGATATATTCCTTTCGTTTCCAATTTGTTTCTTTATTTTACCAGTTTCCGAACTGAAAAAGATTGCAGGGTGTGGGTTATGTCATACATTTTGTGAACAACATGACTTTGGGAGTGGTTGTTGTACATCTGTTTTGCAATCTAACCATAAAAGCTAGAAAACCTTCTTCAACAGACTGTCACTGACACTGTGGAATGTCACAGCATCTCAACAGTGATACCCAGAAATCCCTGGTAAAACCCTGATTCTTAAATGAGAGGCAGATCTTAATATATCCACTTCTTAACATTGACTCTGAAATGGTAGGTAAATCTTTATCATGTATGTACTTGTAGAATTGCATAACATCTTGCACACACATAAAATCCCATCACCAACTTTCGAAGAGAGACGGCCAGTTTGGCCGCTGGAATAGGATGACATGTTACACATAGCATGCACCCTGCGTGAGAAATGGAAAGAGTGAAGGAAGTAAGGAAATTTTGAGAGAACGATATTGAACAATATTGACTGGATGACACGGGGAAATGACTGAAAGAAGCGCCAGCTAGCAACTCTTCAGTTGGCACTACCCAGGTAAGCAGACCATTGTGTAAACAAGTGTGGATTGTAAAGCGCTTAGAGCTTGATCTCTAGCCGAGAATAAACGCTATATAAGTATTCATTATAATAATGATAATAAATGTGTTTCAGTACTAGGCTGTCTTCATTGGAGATAGCACTGTACCATAAAAACTTTCACAAGTGAAAACGTCTAAGAAGAAATGTGTACCAAGCCAATCATTAATGAAAAAAAAAAAAAAAAAATTTAACAATGCCCTCAATTACCTCATCTATAGGATGGCATATGTGATGCTGCGTGAAGCAATCGTGAATAGTGGAGAAACGTTTCAAACTGAGGTTAAAATTTAAAAGAAGTAGAGTTAATTCTGAACAAAATTTTGGAGGGAAAAAAAAGCTAAACAAAATAATTTCAAGTATCTTTATATGTCTCTGAGATATGAGCATTTGAACTTGGAAGTACTTCTTCAAAAACAGCATACATTGAGCAAAATTAAGTTCAAACTTAAACTAGGGAATTGCAATTTATTCATGATCTTCATATGCAGCACCACGTCTTATTCTTTACTTGCGTGATAAAGAAATTGACAAGATTATCTCTGACCCCAACTCATCCCCCCAAAAATCATCCTTAAAAACAAAATGGCCTAGCACACTTTAAAACCTTGCTCTTGCATGGAAAAGTACCATTTTACTGGCTTTGGGATACTGAAAGACGAATTGCACTGTTGTTTCTCACACATCTGACCAGTTAGGAGCACACAAGATTTTACAATTAAACTTACATCAAATAAATCAGAATCAAACGCCTTCACTATAAAGACTCTGTGTGTGTGTGTGTGTGTGTGTGTGTGTGTGTGTGTGTGTGCGTGTGTGTGCATGCACAATCATGCGTGCCTGTGTGCATGTGATGTATTTGTGTGTAGACAAGAACCCTGGCCACTGCTGATCCCCCCAAATCACGTGCTACCAGGCTTGTTTGGCATGCTGTAATGAACGAACTGATGCTTACTTATGTTGCATTCTTTGTATTGTGAATGTTACCTAAAAAGCATTTATTTTTCCGGCCAGTTTTCTTTAAGTAAAGTCTGATGGAGAGCAAGAGTCACCTGATAATCATCTCTGCTTCTGGGGTTTGATTTATGCTAAACATGATTACATTTTATGATACTTGTATCCCGTTTTAAACAGTTTTTATGATCAGATTTTGGTTTTCCTTCAAAGTGGCTAACCTGCTTTTAATGTATTTAAATTGGCAATATTATGATTGGATTTGATATTCACAGGAGATTTAGAAAAAGATGCTCATATTAAAAAGAAAATCTCAGCAAAGGTGAAAAGTGTTAAAAGAAAAAAAATCTCAGCAAAGCTGAAAAGAACCTACATATTCAGTCTAAATGAACACACACAGACACAGACACACACAGACACACACACACACACACACATCTCTCTCTCTCTCTCTCTCACAAAACCAACCAATCAAAAATAGATTAAAAAGCCATCAAACATGTCTTTTGTCACTTTCAGAGAAGAGAATCTGTCCAGATGGGTTTCAGGAAGTGGAGATCTCAATACACTTTTAAAGGAAAAGTCCCTATGGAGAGAAGGCCCTCCAGATAACCTTTAGAAAGAACAGCCCTCATGGCAGTCTCCAAAACTGAGCATTTTGGGAGAACCTGCATGAGCACACCTGTCTGGATGCCCTTTGGAAGAACAGCCTTCGGGAAGAAGAGCCCATCAGAAATGAGAGCTCCCCGGGCTAGTGATCTTTATGGGATACAGCCAAAAGGACGGCCTTAGGGAGCCTTTGGAATGTATAAATCTTAGGACATACTTCAGGATGACATCTTGAGGAGGAGAGCCCTTTAATTGCCTTGTTAACTGTCAAAAGGCTTACATAAGAAATCTCTCAGGATGGCCTCTAGAGAAGAATCCTCCAGGTAACCCACAAAATGGGTTCCAAACAACAGAAAGAAGCAATTTCTCAACCGTTTCATGAAGAAAACCCCCAAAGCATTGCCTTGAAAAAGGAGATCCTGACACAGCCTTCAGAAAGGAGTCCAAACAAAATGAGCCTCCCTGTCGCCTTTCTTGAGGTTTGCCTTGTTATGACTTTGAAGAAGACACAAGAAAGCCCTGAAGGAAGGGTACCCTCATGACTTTGAAAAAGACACAGGAAAACTCTGAAGGAAGGGTACTCCTCAAGGCGTCTCACAGGAAGATTATCCTCAAGATGTTGTAATTTTGAGTCTTCAGGGTGTGAGAGCTTCCAATGTTGCCCTTTAAATGGGTGATCTTCAGAATATAGAGCCCTGAGGATTAATGACATTAAAGAGGAATCACCAAAGTTTCCTTCTGGAGCAGATGGCTCCTGAAGGAGGAGAACACTTTGGGAGGGGCAGGGAGGACAGGAGGGATAAGAAATTTTAGTACGAGGTAGAGATGGCATCTACAGAAACCATTGGATCTGGTACTGTTCATTACTTCAGATGAGGAAAAAGAATCCAAGAATCTGTGTCATAGGGACCAATCTGTGAAATGTACAGGAGACAAGAGACCAACAACATGGCTTCAAGGAGAAAATTCTCAGGATGGGCCCAAGAGACAAAATTTAGCAGACTACTCACAGAGATACAGCCTCCCCTGCTCCCATTCCCATTTGCTCCATTCCTTCCTTCAGAACAGTGTTATCCCTGTTGGAAGAGCAACAGAAAGCTCAGTTATTCCGTTACCAGCAGTCCCATCAGTTGAGGTACTATCAGGATGTCTCAGGGAGACTAATTTCTTTATGATGACCTTAAGGAAAAACATTCTCTCATGATGGGCCTGATCAGAAGGAACACCTAAGGATGGCTTTCAAGGGGATTCTGTCTCAAGAAATCATAATGTCCTGAGTCTTCACTTTGGGGACCATCTTCATGAAGGCTGGAGAGCCTTCACTTGGCAGGATAGGGGAGAGGTGTCAGGGAAAATGTACGCAATTGATGAGGGGGATGGACCCAACTGATTTTCAGGCATGCACTCTGCCCATTTGGTTTAGCAAAGTGGTGGAGACGACAGCATTATGGGGAAGAAAGCCACAATTAAACGCATGGCAAAACAAGAGTGCAAAGTGGCACATATTCATTACACACACAAAACAGATACAAATTTTTGATATCAAAAACATGCCTTCTCCATACATCACTAACAAGTGACATTGAGAAACAGGAACCTTGACTGCATTGTTGAAAACAAGCTCCCCTTCCCCCCTCCCCTGCCTTCACCCACTGATTGCAGCCAGCACTGAGAATTTAAAGCAGATGACATGAATTCATGTGTTGTGGGAAAATAAATGCCTGTCAGCTGTGACCCAATTAGCAGACTTAGATCTGTCAGACTTCAAGTGATATCATCAATAATCGGTGAATTCTCAGGTCTGGCAGCCTTGATCATGGACCTGCCTTGGACTCAGCAAGGTGGCAATACGTTACGGAATTCTACTGATGCAGCTGTAGTCTCTGCCCCTCAAATGACTTTTACCCTTTGTGACGGTCCAGTGATGTGCTGAGCATGTGAGAATGTTTCTTATAAAAACAAACCGTTCAGCATGTGCGAATGTTTCTTATAAAACCAACAGTTGAGCATGTGAGAATGTTTCTTGTAAAAACAAACAGTTATGCATTTGACAATTGTTCCTTGTTTAAAAAAAAAAAAAAAATGTTTCTTGTAAAAAAAAAACTCATGTGACTGGAGTATTGTTGAAGTGGCATGTTACTGATGTTCTGTGTTGATATACACTCCCATAGGGGAGACTAACCAAAAATTGCCCAACAAACTAAGTTCCCAACATGGCCATAGGTTCACTGATTTTTTTGCTCATTGTACAATAGACAGGCCTGAAGACAAGATAATGTTGGAGCAATGATGTGCAAATCATGTCTGCCAGTGCCACTGTAAATAAATTTAACTAATCTGTGGCTACCCATAGCATGCTAAGTATAGAGCTTCCAACAGCCAGCTGTCCCTTGCAGCGTCAGGGCGCAGGTACCATCTGAAATCTTGGTGGGCTGGGAAAAAGAAAAATAGACCGACGAGAGACATCATGATGCCAGATCAGCCCATCTTTAGCCTGTAGGCATAAACATTTTTTTTTTTTTTCAAAAAACACTTCCTTCGGATAAACCATTATTATCGGATATTTAACTTCTGCATTCTAGCATTCTCATATTGAACGCCATATTCCACCCCCGTCCCCCCTTTGCGCTCAGAACGTGAAAAGTTGTATTCATGATGTCCTCCTCTCCCCTTCCCCCTCTTCGAAGTTTTCAAACTTCGTCGCTGAACACTCACACATTGGCGGCTCACATGAAGTTTGCCCTGTCTTCTATCATTCAAACCAGTGTGTCAACTTGATTGTCGGGACCGGTTTATTTGCGAAAACAAACGAGTGCGGGGTGCAGTGCTGTGGGTGTTGTCCCATTTCTGTCATTGTCTCTTTTTAATGGACCTCATGCAGTGCTTGCGCGCAGGCGCAACATTGACTTTGCAAGTCAAATCAATGACAGAGCAGGCGTCACGTTGCCTATGCGTCTGTAGGGCGTGTAGCTAGGCCTTGTATGCTTTATGCTTAGAATAGCGCGCTCGCGCGCGCAGCAGCGCTCACTGCGCGCGGGCGAGAGAAATTGCGCCAGGCGCGCGCGCGCGCGCACACCATGCGACGATTCCAACAAAGGGGAATTAATCAAGTAAGTTGTTCATTTTAGACCAACGATAACTTTCTAGTGTTTCGTCTCTTCAAGCTGTGAAACTGGAGCGTCAACAGAGTTCTGTTCTGCCCATTGGGCAAATGCCAATGGACAGCATCCCACCGATGAAAGCTAAGAAGTTGTCCAGTGCTGGTTATGTGTTTCGAAAAGATCGTGAAAATGAAAAGATCCAAAAGACAACATGGCGCTGCACACGTCGCGGGTGCCCAGGAAGAGCTTACACGCAATGGTGCGACGGGGATCAACGTATGGCAGTTCATCACACTCAAGCGCATATTCACGGACCGGACCCCGATATCCCTGATTCTGTAGAATGGGTCGAAAACGCCGAAGTTCGCAGAACCGCCCCAATCACGTTGAGTCTCACCCCAAGATGTTCCGCGAGAGGTCCCTTGGGTTCGGCCTCGTGTTGACGCATCGACGCAGTTGTCTGTCCATAACCAGTCTCAGCGTCACAGTACGAGTTCGGCGGGGGAGTCGAGCAGACCAAGCAGCACTGCAACATCGGCAGCTTCATCATCGAAAAGGAAAAAAAAAACAATGACGAGCCGGACGTAGATATAGACTTTGATGTAGATTTAGATGTTCATTTTGATGTCGCAAGGCAACATTCAAGTTCACAGTTCCTGAATCTGCCTGGCCCAAGTAGCGGCAGTGTGCAGCAGACGACGAAAGGTAAGCGAACAGGTGCCGTACGGCCATTGACCAATAGCTGTAGGCTTTGTTCTAGCGTCGGCATCTTCCGTTGTTCGTCAGCCATTCGATCATGATCACAGGTTTGTCACATATGCACTGCAAGGTTTAGCTTAAGACTTTTAAATGCAAGTTTATTGTGGCAATCATCCTTAGAAATAAACCCGGGAGTCTGTTTTTTTCAAGAGATGGCGGTGGACGGGGGAAAGGGAGCTGGCTGTAATCGAGGAAGTGACGAGAGAGCTTTCAAAAGCATGTCCGGAAATTGCACAAACAGAAAACTGCTGCGAGAGCGAAACCCGCTCGGCAAGGCATTGCAAGTTAACTGTCCAGCCAGTTCTCAATTCGGCGTTCATCACACGGTCAAAGATGACAAGTACTGCTCTACAAGCTTAGATGCGGCGGTCTTCGAGGCTTTTGATTTGGGTGCTATTGTTTTGACTAAGATAACAAACATAGGAGAAAGAAGAGAATCGCCTCTCGAGAAAAAAGTATGGGACTTAAATTAACAGCGTGTCATAATGATTTTTTGTTGTTTTGTTTTAGATTGTGAAATTTGGCAGTTATCAAACATATGGCGAAACTGACTCATACACCCATCTGCAGTCAAAGACGGAAATACTCAAAAAGTAACAGAAAATATTAAGAATGTTTAGAAATGATAAGGGACAAACAGTGTATTATGATTAGATTTAAGTAAATCAGCATCTGTATTTTGATGGAAAGGAAAGATAGAGAGAGAGAGAGCACATAAACAACTGCCACATGTCTTCTAGTTGTCTATAATGTCCAACAGGTCATCAGAGAAGGTGGATGTTTGAGTCTTTATCTACATTTCAATGTATCGATGTGTGATTCTTTTTTTTTTTTTATTAATTTTTCATTGTGAATTTGGCTGTTCCTAATGCATGTCTGTGCTGATATTGCCAACGGTAGTGCTGTAAGTGGAGTTACTAGCACCCCCTGTCTGTTTACTGATTGGCTGAGGTCAGGCTGTTTGTGGATGGTTGATAAAAAGAAGCTGTATACATATATATATATAGAGACAGAGACAGAGAGATCTAGATAGATGAAAGCAGGCTATGATGACTAGATGAAGGTAATGAAGGCACCCGACTTGAAGTTGTTGTTTTTTTTGTGGTGCTCTGCATGCATGCATGCTGGGATGGGTCTTGTAGAGTAGTACATGTAGTAGTGTTAGTGCTAAGAAACTGGCCAGCGTGAAAAGTGGGTGTAGTATGAAAATGGACAGTTTTGTGTTTATCATAAAGTCTACCTTGCAGAATTTTATAATGTACAGTAGAAAGGTCAAGAAACTCTGCTGTTGTATGTTTATTATTACAAAGTATATATTTGCTTGAATGTTAAAATGAAAACAATATAAGTTCCTGCAAATGTTGACTTTATTCAAATGAAAAAAAAAAAAAAAAGCGAAGCACAGGGATCCATAGGGGAGTGGCAACCAGCACTTTTTCTCTGATAGGATTGAAATGCTCTGCCCTTAGATGCCAAAAGATGTAGGACACTTTTTGTTTTTCACAAGGGGATTCATTTGTTTGTTTTGTTTTTTGTTTTTGTTTGTTTTCCTAACTGTCAGAAATCATATTTTCCATTGTATGTTCTGATCTCAGTGGGATGATTCTTGCACTGCTTAGTTGAACTACCAGTTCCAGACACCCAGCTTTGCAGACATAACACTTTCTGTGCCAGTCTGGCTATTAAAAATATGCTGTACAGCTAGACCGGATGTTGACGGTGTAAGAAGGATAGCTGTATATGTGTTCAAAGAAGAAGGGGGGAAAAAAAAAACATCACTGGAACATCAGAAGTGTGTCTGGTAAGTTTTATTTTGAAGAGACTCCAATACTGTAATAAATTCATAGATTTCATGAAAATGTGGAACTGAGAATCTGCAGTAGCGGAAAAAAAAAAAAAAAAGTGAAACAAGAAACCAGGATAGGGAAAAAAAAAAAAAAAAATGGGAGAAGGAAAAAATGTGGAAAGGCAGTGTTCCCGAAACAGTATCAAGCTTTGTCGTTGTGTGTCGTCAAGGTGCTTCAAAGGTGAGAAGGAGAGAATAGGTTGTGTGGAGGCAGGAAAGTTGTCAGCACACATCACTTGATGCTCCAGTTTGCATCAGACTTAACCGTTTTAATGACAGTTACAGGTTTTTTTTTTTTTGTTTTTTTTTTTTTTTTTTTTTGAGGGGAGGTTGTGCATTTTGGCTCCACATTCCAGAACTTCAACAAGTTCTGCTTTTCCCAGTGGGAGGCCAGTGTTTTGCTTGCAAGCACAAGAACATGGCTTAAAAAATGATGAGGTTACAAAGGGTTAAAAGGGGTGACCGTGAAGAAGTCAGCATTTTAACCAATGCATGAATAACGAGGGCCAGTGCATCACCCTTGTAGTGTCAGGCAGGCGAAGTTCATTCTGTAGTTGCTGGTCAGGGCGTGTGAAGATTTTGATGACCAGAGCTAGTCTAGGCCTGGCTTGATTGAGATTTCACTGTTGTTGACCCGAGACAGTCTCTGAGACGGTTTTGTACTTCCATGCATGTGTATGTGCTTGCTTGGATGTGTGTTTATGTGAGTGTGATATACGTGTGTGTGTGTGTGTGTGTGTGTGTGTGTGTGTGTGTGTGTATTTATGAGTGTGCATGTGTGTGTGAGAGAGAGAGAGAGTGTGTGTGTGTGTGTGTGTGTGTGTGTGTGTGTGTGTGTGTGTGACCCTTAATCTTATAAAGTAAACCTCTGAAATCTGGGAAACTTAAAATCCGTCCAGGCATACGATTTTTTTCACTGACTAACATGACTGAGTAAGTGTGTGAATTGCAATGATAATATGAATAATGTGGGAAGATGCTTTTGAGAGTGCCATCTGACTGTGCCATCTTACTGTCCACATTCCAAAGCTGTAGACAGCAGTCAGCGTTGGGAGAGGTTTATTCCTGTGTTTTTGAATGTCTAGACCAGAGCACGTTATCATGTTTGAATCATTCCTGCAAAGAAATCTCCCAGTAAGGATGCTCCTGTGAAGACTGCATTTCAAACTCGAGTCTTGTTTTTGTGGAATGTTTTGGTCTTTGTCAGGTGTCTAATACATTTACCTCGAAGTGAATCCCCTTTTCCTTTGATTTAAACTGACTTTAACACAGTCTAAAAACTGAATTTTCAAGTATATCCACAGGTTAGTATTGAGGGGTTCCTCTGTGCGTAACCTGTTGTTCGTTCTTCCTGCAGTTCCACGCATCATGGCTGAAGGACAGGTACCACAGTCGGCAGTGGAGGCCGTGATGGTGCGGAGCCAGGGCATGCCGGTGGGAAGTCAGACGGTGCGTGGCTACGACTTCAACAACGGCATCGACTACCACGAACTGTTCGCGCTCCTTCACCCGCACTGGCTTCCAGGCCACCAGTGTGGGCAAGGCCATTGAGGAGATCAACAAAATGGTGCGGCGATTTTTTTTTTTTTTTTCTTTTTTTTTAATGTAAATCAGAAATTATGTAAGCAAATCACTAATGGTGTAGGATCTAATCATTCCAGCACACAGTTTCAGCCCATGTTGATTGATAGTAAAAAAAATAACCAAAACTAAAACAAACAAAAAAAAAGCCAATGAGGAGATCAACAAAATGGTACACTGATTTTTTTGTTTTGTTTGTTTGTTTTTGTTTTGTTTTGTTTTGTTGTCATCTCTGCCTTTCTGTTGTGGGAGTGTGTGTTGCTGTGCTCTGTGTGTCTTTACCTTTTTTTCTTTTTCCCTTTTTTTTTTCTGTTAGTGTCTTGCACTCATTGTCCTCATGTTCAAGTGTGTTTGCGTGTATTACATGTTTTGTTACAGAAGCTGTGTGGTATGATATGTTGTATACTTGCAGTACATGCTTGGTCATATTTGTATTAACAAAAGCACGTATTAGGTAATCGGAAAAAATCTTCTTTACTTCTTTACACATGCATGTGCACATGTACGCAGATGTGTGCGCACACACTTGCACACGAACATGTGCGCGTGCACACACAAGACGCATGTACACACACATGTTCAACTTGCGCACGCGTGCATGTGCACACACACACACACACACACACACACACACACACACACACACACTGTGTGCAGAGACACCATTAATCTAGATGGATCATGAGTGAATAGTCTGATGTGCGGAGTACGTTGCGACGTAAAAATGTCAGTAAAGCCAGTGGGGGCTTAGGAAATGCAATTGCAGGTTTTGTTTTAGTCAATATTGCGTCTTTCTGTTAAAGGGAGGTAAAGCTGGAAGTGGAAAACTGAACTTTCAGACGACTCTTAATGAATGCAATGATGAAAATGGACGACCAAACCTTTGCAGATTTTGATCAAATTCAGTTAAAAGGCTGGGACATCCCTAGGAGTTTTGAACCAAGTTTTCATTCAGTCCTTTAAGTTTAAAGGTTTGGAGAGTGGGGAAACTCACGAACATGTGTTACACACTTGTTTATCCGTGCAATTTTGCCGTATTTTGTGCATATGTTTGGTGGAAATATGATGAATACGATGTACTGAAAAGAAATACGTTGAGAAAAATTCTGGAGACAAAGTTCTTGAGTGGTAGTTGCACTGGCAGAGTCTAACCAAGGTAGAGGCTTTCACCAAAGAGCGACACTTCCCTGTGCGGAATAAACGTTAGGCAGCATCTGTTGCTCCAAGCACTGGAAAATATGGTGAAAGAGCATGAGCTCGTGCTAAAGTGTGCTGATGAATCAAGCTTGAAAGTAATTTGTATTAGAAAGAACCAGTTTTACTGTAGTTTATGCATGATCAGGTGGTTGAGTACAACCAGGAAGGTGGCTCTCCGGTGTGATGGCAGGTAACCCCCTCCCCCACCCTCCACCTCCTGCTTTTACAGAAATTTGGAATTTTGTACGCACTGTTGAAAATACACTCATCTTTGTTGAAAAGTACACCAGTAGGGTAAACAGGTCTGATAGTTTCTAGTAAATGTAGTATTCCACTGCTGTGACACAAAGAATGCGTGTTTGCCGCAATGTGATTGAGTCTTTCTGGTTGGAGTACTCCTGTTTTGTAGAAAATACTGTTATTTTGGATTTGGAATATTGAGAGACAAATTTTAGGGTAACAGTCTGGTGTTGACGCTAGCCCTGGTCCTGCTGCAGACCAGAGTAGTGATTTTTTTTTTCTTCTGCGTACTCAGGCTGATAATCCTGCGGACACTGCCTGTATAGACAGGCAGTGGAGTTTTGTGTGTATGGCCGTTTTTTTGTTTGTTGTTGTTTTTTTTATCCTGCCATTAAGGCAGCCATACTCATCTTCGGGGAAGGTTCATGCTATGTGTAACATGTCATCCATACCAACGCCCAAACTGGTTCTCTTCCGAAAGTTGGGGATGGGATTTTACATGTGTGCAAGATCTGTGTGCATTCACACTCGGAACCTCAGTTTATAGTCTCATTTGAAGGACAGTATGGGGAATGGAGTGGGAACCAATGTTAACTCTGGGGGAGAAATCCCCCTGTACTAAAATGCAAACCCGCAACTCCAGGATCACGAGTCCAGTGCTCTACCAACTGAGCTATTCCGGCCCCCCCCCCCCCCAGTGGTGATGATGTGAAGGGTGTTGCAGATCACGTGCAAGATGCAGCCCGTTCCAGAGGAGCACAGGACGGAGATGAACTTAACCCTGTGGACGGGGAGAAGAGCAACTGCACCATCTTCCTCAGTTTCACCTCCAATCTCATCTCAGCTGGGACCAGAGAAGTCATACGATATCTTGTCCAGCACAACATGGTGCGTGGTGTGTTGGCGTGTCTGTGGGCTTGTGTTTGGATTATTGAACTGTGTGTGTGTGTGTGTGTGTGTGTGTGTGTGTGTATGGCCTGGATTTGTTGATCGTGTGTGTGTGTGTGTGGCGAAGTGTAGTGTATCCTTGTAATTGCTCTGTGTGTGAGTGCATGTAAGTGTAAGTGCAGTGTGTGTGCATGATTATGATGATATAAGTGAATGTGTGTGTATTTGTAACACTTTTAACACAAACGCACACACGCCAGAAAGTTTTCTGATGTGTGTGCA
>JADBJO010004249.1:190000-206003 GCA_016801955.1 Conus betulinus | reverse complement strand
CTCTCACGTACATGCATCCTCCCCACTCCACCTAACATCCCCACCCGTCACACCTCCTCTCTCTTCATTGTTGTCAGAAAGGACGTTTACTACCGCATTTTGGCTGGGGGCACCCAGAGAACGATTTCAGTTTGGAACAGTTTTTTCCCGATTATCTTCATAAGCAGTGCACTGAAAGAGAGAAGTGAACTTCATCTTCCAGTCCATTTTCACATGATGGACAAATGACATCTTCCTGAATATTAGCAAAATTCATGTACCACCTTTTGTGATTTTTTAAACCACCGACTCTTAAACGAAAGGTAGCGAGATTTTTTCTGTGCCAATTATTTGTAACACATGATAAATACTTTTCTGGTTGGAATAAATCTTTAAATGAATTATACCATCTATACTTATCATTACTCTCTATTTCGGAGTGCCAAATTTGCATATTATTTGAGATTAATCTGTCCTTAAATTCACTAATAAAACTAGCCTGGCATCCAATGCCTTGGCACAGCCATACAATACCAAAACCATTCTCTGACAAAAGTTTGTGTACATTAGATACCCAGTTGAAATGGCCAGATTGGTGTTGCAATAGAGACATTTCGTATGCTTGTCTACATAGTCTGGACATGGGTAATTTGAGAAGTCTAAGCCAGTACCTGACACATTTTACGGATGTTCTAATAGATAATGGATATCGCCCAGTTTCTCCATATACTTGCTTATTAGAAGCATGGAGGGGAACATTCAGAAATCTTTTAATGGCATAAGTATGCACTGTTTCAATTTGTTTACGTTCGTCCTCCTCCAAGCCCCATACCTCTGCAGCATATGTCAAGATGGGTTCAATTTGTGAATCGAACAATTTCCAAAATAGGCTTGGATCGGTTGTTCTTAATCTTTTCAGAGTTTTTAAGATTTCCAACACCCTTTTCTACCTTTCCTACAAGTCTCAGACAAAGCAGCAGTAATACTCAGTTTTGTTGTGAAGATCATTCCCAGATATTTATATGAGTTAGTTACGTTGACATTTTCATTCCCATAAACCCACCTTTCATGACTTGCTAAGTGACCACCCTTTCTAAACACCATTACATTCGTTTTTTTTTCAGGTTAACCGTTAAACACAATCGATCTGCTTCTCTTTTTAGGCAGTTAAGCTGATTCTGCAGCCCAACCACTGAATCAGACAATAAAACAACATCGTCAGCAAATAAACAACAAAAAAATTTTCTGCAGCACCAGGAATAAGCTGGATACCATGCTTTCCTGCTCTAGACAGATCAATAGCTAATTCATTTATAAACAATGAAAATAACTGAGGGCTTAGTAAGCATCCTTGTTCACCCCCTCTGGGACAATCAAAATAATCAGTGTAACAACATTTGTCACGCACACAAATCATCACATTGTCATAGATACCTCTTAAAGCATTATAAAGTTTATCTTTAATCCCATTCTTTCTTAAAACCCCCCACAAAATGTTTTTCTATTTACAGAATCAAAAGCTTTTTTAAAGTCTACAAAGGCAACATAGAGTTTAGTATGCTTGCTAAAAACTTACTGACAATTGCGTATAATGTGAAAATGTGATCTATAGTACTATCCCGCCCTAAAACCCGCTTGTTCTTCAACTATCTTTTGTTCTTGTTCTGCCCATACAGTGAGTCTTTTATTCAGTATATGAGTATAAACTTTGCTTAAAACACTTGTTAGAGCTATACCGCGATAGTTATCAGGCATATCTAAGTCTCCTTTTTTATGTAAAGGTACAATGATGGACTTAGACCATTCAGTGGGAAAAAAACACCTAGATCAAATATCTTATTGAAATAAAAAACAACAAGGAAGTCCACAACAGAAACATCTGCATTTTTTAGCATTTCACTAACAATTTTATCAGGTCCTGCACTTTTCCCTGCTTTGAGATTGCCAATACTGGTAAGAACCTCTTGCATGGAAATGGCGTCGTTGAACAAAGTTACAGTTGTTTCTTCCTCACTTTCCTCCATGATGTTTATGTCTTCATGATTTAACCTAAGATCCGTTTCATTAAAGAGATTGAAAAAATGCTGGTACCATTGTTCACTAGTTATATTATTGTAAACAGCACACTTTCTATTGACTGATCTGATGGTTTGCCAAAACAACTTAGAATCATGAGTTGATTGTTTCAGTTCCATTAACCTTACTTGATCAAATTCATTTTTCTTTCTTAACAACAGGTGTTTGTATTCTTTTCTTTCCTTTACGTAAACATCTTTCTTCTCCTGTAAGCGTTACTTCTCTTCCATAAGCATCTTTCTTCTCCTCTTGCTGTTTCTTTGATCGCTGAAATATTCTTAAGAGTTTTCTGACCAATTTCTTTTTTTGCGCACATTCCCTGTCAAACCAAACATCACCCTTTTTCTTCTTTCCTACTGTCCTGATCATGCATGCAGCGGAGCTGCATAAAGCGTTTGTAAACGTGTCAATAGAAGTATTAATATCAGATTGGAGCTGTGCATAGGCATTCTGTAAGCTTTGTTTAAAATCGCAAGAGTTTTGTTCCTCTTTATAGCGAGTGACATATTCTTCAGACCAAAAGATACGGTCTTCAACAGTAGTTTGAGCTGCAGATTGTTTTGATTTAGTGTGATTAGCTCTATCGTTATTTTTCCATTCAAATTCTACAGGCAAATGCCACGAGGCTATTTGCTCACCAACATATAAATTGCAACAGTCTGTGGAAAATAAGTCTTCAGATAAGATTACATAGTCTATTACACTGCAACCATGAGCGGAAACATATGTGAAGTCACCACTCCTATCACTATTACAACAACCATTTACTATAACACAGTTTAACAAGAAACATAAATTCAGAAGTGATCTCCCAAAACTTATTCATACATTCGTCTTTAGATTTCCTTTGTAAACTCTTAGATTTCATTCTCCCATCGTTGTCATCACGATCAGCCTCATCATCAACATCATCATCATCAAGAAATGGAGAATAATTTACAAGTTGTTCCTCACCAGATTGTTTGCTTGCAGTTCTGGCATTGAGATCCCCAAGTATTATTTTATACAGGTCTTGATTACGTACTGAGTGTAAAATACTTTCCTCTAAGTTAACAATGCCATCTTTGATTAGCATTTGATCATACACAGGCGAATGTTCCGGTGCAACATAACATGCTATTATCAGGACATCTTTATCACTGTTAAAAACGCACTTGTTTACTATAACAGCTACCGTTTTACACAATCTATTTTCACACATGATACGAAAGACGCCAATGATTTCCTTATCAGGAGTAAGACACCCCCGGAGTTTCTTCCCTGTCGAGACATTTTTTTTTTGCTGGAGCTGCGAACTTAATGTGATCGGTGAAAATACCATTGTAATCAAATGTGTCATCAACAAACGTTTCGGTTAAACAAACAAAATCAAATGTAGAGACATAGTTCATGAAAGAGAAATCGTTGAGTTTAGAATAAAGATTTTCAACGTTATAAATGAGAAAATGAAATGTTCCAAAATGACCCTGCCTGTCCTAGTGGGTAATCCGAGTAGATCGCCGTGGTCGGAAATCGTTGCCTGGGCACTTGTTGACAGGTGGGCAGGACTGGTTGGTCCTGACTTGTCTCTGTCCACTGACACCACGTCTGCTAACACCATTTCCCCACACTTCCCTGTGCATTCACATCACCTCTGCCATCACGGTAACCCCCACCTCCCTGTCCATAGACACTAGTCTTGTCGTCCCGAAAACCACACGAGCACCACGTGTACTGCGGGACTGACTGCTTACGTAGGTTGCACAAGAGATTCCCTGTCACGTCGACCGCCTGGTTTGCTGACGTTGGTCGAGCGAGGGGATTCCCCATCACGCCGACCGCCTGGTCCACTAACGCTGGTCGGACGGGGGGATTCTCCGCCATGCCGACCGCCTGGTCCGTTATCGTTGGGTGGGCGAGGGGATTCTCCATCACGATGACCGCCTGGTCCGCTATCGTTGGATGGGCAAAGGGATTCCACGACACGCCGCCTGCCTTCATCTGGGTCGTGATTTCTATCCGGGTGGCTTAGCCCACTATCAATCGGCTGCCGTGTTTCCACATCCGCTTGTCTGGCATCGGCGTTTTCCTCTGGTACAGCGGCAACTTCGGCATAGGTCCTGGGATCCGGTCTTCTGGGTGCCACCGTCAATTTGCCTCTCTTGAAGAACGCCACTTTCCCCTCTCTCCGCGCCTCTGCTACTATATTAGCTTGATGTTTAGTCAAGTCGTTGGTCACTTTGACACCCTTTTCCTCCAGTTTTGATCGAAAGTCCTTATTTGTTATCACAGTCATTTTGTCATTCCATCGGAAGAACTTTACAATCATTGGTTTCGGTTGATCCTCCCTAGCCTGTCCTATTCTATGTGCTCGGGCTATGTCATCGGGAGACCAAATCTTCGGGCCTGTTACACTGTTCAGAGTGTCAGCGACTAATCTAGCACAAGTGTCATATGATTCAAATTTATCTTTCTCAGGAATACCGTAGAGGCGTAGATTGTCCTTCCTGGAAAAGCTTTCTAGTCTTTCACAGTGTTCCTTCAGCGTATCCAGTTCGTTCTTCAGCCCATCTACACTGGAAAGCGTTCCCCATAGATTGTCTTCCAACTTATTGCTAGAAGCGAAGAGTTCGTCAATATCTTCCCGTGTTTCCTTAACTGCAGATGTCAGGCGTACATTATCCTCTTCCAGTTTGTCGCATCTCCGACCTATCTCCTCGCATTTAGACTTCACCTCGCCGATATCAGACTTAATTGAACCGATATCTTTCCGCATGGAGGCTATGTCGGCTTTTATCGACTGGAACTCCTGACTTTGCTGTCGAATCGCTTCCAGGATCTCTGATGCTTTATCTGGTGTCACACCACTGGGGGGATGGGAGGAAATTTTGCCGCTGTCAGTGTTGCCGGTTTCACTTGTCGCAGTGCTGATTTCTGTGTTACTATCGGTGGTAGCAGTATCACTCACTATTCACCGGGCCAGGATTCATCTCTACATCTCCACAGCACAGAAAGTAGGTGACCACAAACACAAACAACAGAACCTCTGTTCTGGTCCGCGCACAGCGATGAGTTTCTTGCGCATTCTAACAGCGAACAGCTCTCGTTTAGCCATAAAATTGTAGTAAACACCAAGGAATGCCCGCACGCGGAGCGAAAGCACAGGTTATGAACCGGCATAGCCCCTCAGAGTGGTCACTCACAGCCACAAAAATTACACCACAGTAATCAGTGTTCATCTAATAATCTATCAGTCAACAAGGCAAATTGCTATCCGCATTGATTATTAAATTAATTGGCCAATTACACAGAAATGGTTCAAAACATGGAGCAACAGTGAGAAAATTGGGTAGAAGAGGAAAACAATAAGAAACAAAGATTAAAAAAAAAATTTTACAGTCAGAACGAAATGAAGAAAATGAGTGAGAGAAGAAACAAAGAGGTTGGGTAAGGGAGATCGTGTGAAAAGAAATGATGCTAAGGAAAGGGGGGGGGGGTTAGGACGAAAGGTGTAAGAGAGGTAACGTTGAAATTTTCCTGACTGACGCTGACAGGAAAAATATTACACGAAAATTCCAGTGAAAGTACAAACTTTATCCTTTAGATGCTTTAACATTGTGTGTGTGTGTGTGTGTGTGTGTGTGTGTGTGTGTGTGTGTGTGTGTGTGTGTGTGTGTGTGCGTGCGTGCGTGCGCGCACACACACACACACACAATGTGCGTGCGTGCATGCGTGCATGCGTGCGTGCGTTGGGTGCGTGCGTGCGTGCGTGTGTGTGTGTGTGTAAAAACAGGGAAAAGTTTGACATCCTTCCAGACAGTGTTTCTTCTGATACAGACCATAGCACGTGATCAGAATGACCATAGCACGTGATCAGAATGGCCACAGCACGTGATCAGAATGATCATAGCACGTGATCAGAATGAGACATTAGGAGGCCGGTTCAGACGAATGCCATAATTACGCAGTTCTCTGGGTGTGTTTGGTAAACTTTGGTATGATCAGAATGACCATAGCACGTGATCAGAATGGCCACAGCACGTGATCAGAATGATCATAGCACGTGATCAGAATGAGACATTAGGAGGCCGGTTCAGACGAATGCCATAATTACGCAGTTCTCTGGGTGTGTTTGGTAAACTTCAAATAAAAATGAAAGAAATGATGAAAAAAAAAGGTTAAAAAAACAAGAAACTAAAACAAGGAGAAAGCCAGATGAGAATGAAAGTGTGGACACACGAGAGAGAGAGAGAGAGAGAGAGAGAGAGAGAGAGCGAGAGAGAGAGAGAGAGAGAGAGCGAGAGTGTGTGTGTGTGTTTGCGCGCGCGCGCGTGTGTGTGCGTCACTTCTAGAAGTGCGCCGCGATAAAAGACGGATAAAGACGTGCGCTCCTCTTTATTTCCTATCGCAACGCATAGTGCCACGACTAGACGCTCGGACGGAAATGGAAGTACGGACATACCACACTTCTTCAGGCAGGAAGGATGGGCCCGCCTTGCTATCGAAGCGTTCCGTTCATGCCCGCCGGGAGGAGGGTGGAGGGGGGAGGGAGGAGACAGCGCACAGCAAGCCAGTCTGCGTTATCACCTGGTGAGGTCATTTCCTGCCAAGATGGACGACGAAAGACTGGTCGTTGCTGTCCGCTCCAGAGATTTAATTTTCAACAAAGCCAACAAAGATCACAGTAATCGCGAAAAACTTCAACAGGCATGGGAAAACATTGCTTCCGAGGTTGGACAAGAAGGTAAGTTTCATGATTACTCTCTCTCTGTCTCTCTCTCTCTCTCTCTCTCTCACATGTATACACACTACAGAACCCGCATACCCACACCCCACATAGAAAAAAAAGACAGTGTGTGACCGATTACTATTTATTTTGCAAAAATAGGAAATTTGAACTCTTCTGCGCGTATGTCGCTTGTTCGTAGGCATGAATGAGCAAGCATGTGCATAGCAGAGTGTGTATGTGTGTGTGTGTGTGTGCTCGTGTATGTGTGTGTGTATGTGTATGTATGTGTGTGTGTGTGTGTGTGTGTGTAGGCTATATGTGCGTATCTGTCTGTGTGTGTGTGTGTGTTTGTGTGTGTGTGTGTGTGTGTGTGTGTGCGTGTATCTGTCTGTGTGTCTGTCAGTGTGTGTGTGTGTGTGTGTGTGTGTGTGTGTGTGTGTGTGTGTGTGTGTGTGACTGTGTGTGTAAACCTATACGTGTGCAAATGTTTTGTATATGTGTGTTGTGTGTTTGAGTGATTAGGTGTCAATTTGTGAGCGCATGTCTAATGCACTGATACTGACTGACATAGATGTTGATTATTGTCATTGTTTTGATTTTGCACTGACACAGAACAATTTCGTTTTCATTCAGCATCAACATATTCTCTCATGTCTTCTTCATTATCAGCTGAGCAAGTCATTCTGCCAGGAGAGACTTCCTGCTGGAGACACAAAGTACGACATGAACGCATCGCGCACTGAGATAGCATCTTTGGCTGGTCTGGCATTGGCTGTTGGGAAATCTTCCCATTCCCCCTCATTGTCTGTCAACGGTAGGCTTTGGCACTGCGAACCCCCTTCTTGAACGTAATTGTGAAGAACGCAGACAGCTTTCACAATGTCTGTTGCAAATTCTGGGTCCACTTCCATTGGCTTTCTCAAGACACGCCACATGCTGGAAGCAATACCAAATGAACATTCATTCGACTTGTCTCCGTGCCCTTGAGAGTCTGTAATTGAAGATGCGTCTTTCATTGTTTAGTAGTTGCCGTCTTGGAAATGGTCGCATCACATTTCGCGTCAGTGCAAAAGCTTCATCACCGACAAATACATGCGGAAGTTCAATGTCCGTGTTCGGAATCTTGTCTGGTTGTGGAAGACCGAGCGTCTCTTTTTGTAACAATTTGTAAAAAGAGGTGTCTGTAAAAATGCCACTGTCACTACAACTTCCATGACTACCAACGTCTACCCACCAGAAATGTTCCATCTGCGTCCACCACTGCCAAAAGAACAATGGAGAAGTGGTGTTTGTAATTGTAGTACAGGGAGCCTGAGTGCGGCGGAGCTTTGACCTGCACGTGTTTACCATCAAGTGCTCCAACGCACAGAGGAAAATTCCATTTTTGAAAGAAAGTCTCTGCTGATTTCCTCCAAATGGTCTCATCTGGAACTGGCATGTATAAGGGTTGTAGGTTGCTCCACAGAAGTTGCACTCCTTCCCTGATAATCTTGCGGACTGTAGTAAAGCCAAGGCGGAATTGAAAGGCCAAGGATCGGAATGAATCTCCAGTCGCAAGGAACCTGAAATCATAAAAAAGGGTGGAAAGATAATGCATGATTGACACGTAAGTTAAGTGTGACATAATTTAGAACTAAATATTCTGCTAAAAAAAATCTTACGGATATCCATCCACGCTTTTATTTAACCTATCCTTTGTTCTTGTTTTTCAGTAACAGCAGTCCCCTGCAAAACCAGATGGACCAGTCTCCGTGACTACTTCATGAAGAAACACAAGGAGATGAAGCAAACTACATCTGGACAAGGTGCCACTAACAAAAAAGAAATGGCATCTCTATGACTTCATGCTATTTCTGCTTCCTTCTTGTTCCACAGGAGCAAGCAGCAGCAACTTGCAAGTTGATACAGAGAGCACCGATCGTCACTCTGATGATGATGAGACCGAACAGCCTCATCAGCAAATCCTGCCAGTCCTGCTTCTTTGCAGTCTCAGGAGAGTATGTCCTCAGCTGTCAGCTGCACACGGCACCGTCGTAAGAGAAAAGCTACGACCCCTCTCAACCCTCTGATCTTGACCTGGAAATCTTGAAAGCTTTCAAGACACCAGTACAGGAGCCACAGGAAATTGATGAGAACGAACACTTCTTCAGAAGCCTGCTCCCTACTCTGAAGACTCTGGATAGACTGCAAACATTGCGTTTCCGCATGGATGTCCAGCGGCTGCTGCTAAGTTACGTGGAAACAGCTCCTAGCAGGACAACAACGACCACGCCATCTCCAGTGAACCTTCCACATGCAAGTTCATCTGGCCGTTCCAGCGTGCAGATGGGACAAGCCTCAACCAGTACATACCAGCGTTATGGAACTCCACAGAGGAGCGCTTCCAATGTCGAGCACGGAATTGACCCATCATTTTCCCAATCTTTTTTTCAAGATGACACATATTTCACACAGGGATCTGAATATTAAACATTGACAAACACACACACGTACAAACACACACACATGCGTGCGTACACACACACACACACACACACACACACACACACACACACACACACACGTACAACACACACATGCGTGCGCGCTCACACACACACACACACACACACACACACACACACACACACACACACACACACACACACACACACACACACACACACTTTGGTCCTGTATATCTCAATGAGTTTTTCGTTCCATATTCACTTAGATATCTATAGTCATTTCTTTTGATTTTGTACGGATTTTTGTTCCATTACAACTTCCTTGTTTACCTTTTGCATCTTGTTTATAAATCTGTATTGATGTGTGTGCGTGCGTGTGTGTAGATTTTGTGTGTTTGTGTGCGTGCGTTTGCGTGTTTGTGTTTGTGCATGTGTGCGTGTGTGTGTGTGTGCGCACGCATGTGTGTTAGTTTGTGTGTGTGTGTGTGTGTGTGTGTGTGTGTGTGTGTGTGTGTGTGTGTGTGTGTGTGTGTCTCTTTGTGAATGGGGTGGGGTAGGTGGTTGCCTGCATTTGTGTAATTGTATTGTGTATGTTTGACTGTGCGATAAACAGAGAGTGGAGGAGGAGGAAAAGACATGAGACATTGCTCTCAAGCTAACAAAAAACCACAAACAAACAAAAACAAAAAAAACAAACAAACAAACAAACAAAAACAAAACAAAAAAAAAGAACACACACACAGATATAAAGTCAGAACTTACCTCAGTACCAACAGCAAGCGCTCATCAGCCGAAATTGGTTGTGTGATGAAATTAGTGCAATTCTTCTCCAAGCCTGCAGCACACAAATCTAGCAACGCTCCGTACTTCTCAGGCGTCATTCTCACATAATTCAAGAATTTTTCTTCATCTTGGAGCAAGTCTGGTTTCAAGTGGTAGTATGCTCCATGTACTTTTCTAGATCGGTTTATGGGATGCACTCCAAATCTCCGAAAACGCTGTCTTTTCTGTCTTCTTCTCTCTGCCGCCTGATCAGCGCCATTTTATGCAAAGACGTGGGGAGACTTGCGGACCAATATAATCACCCCTTCCGACCTCGCGGCTTGTCCGTTCGCGGCGCACGGCTGTCGTACGGACCACTATATTTCTAGCCTTACGGAGTCGTTTGATTTTGCCAGAAAGTTTCCATGCTCATCATCTGGTGTTGAGTAGTAATCATCGCGCTGAGTAGTTCAAAAGAAAGACTACCACCACGCGGTCAAGGTCATCCATTTATCATAACCATCACTGCAGGTGTCTGTATCTCTCGGGCCTGGTTGACTGCAAGCATTGATGCCTGTACCAAAGGGAAAACATAGAAACCGCTTCACCTAGATCTGTCATCATGAGGACGACAGACGACAGAACTGTTACAAAGATACCGGCGGACGACCAGACAATGATGACGGTTCCAGAGCAGTATGGAAGCCAGAAGAAGCCTCCGAAAACAGCCAAACAACGACGGTGTCTGTTGAAGTGGAGAGGGGAGTAAGAAGCCCTAGCTGACAGGCAAACTGGCAGACGCCCAGACACTGACCCAAATAAACCCACTTCTCTCTTGTCGCTCCATCCTCTCGTACTTCTCCCTGCTTCTGCACTCGAGACAAGAAGACAAATTCACGTGCACCAGGCCACTCTTTCACCATGTGCTAGTCGCCCGTGCAGAGACGGCAACGACAGCTCAACGTGAATCATGCCTGCGATACAAAAGACGCCCACCCACCCACCCATTCCGTCCTTCGCCTTACCACACTCGACCCCCACCCCACACCTACCCCGACCAACTCACCTCCACATTCGCCTTAAAGTTTCAACTTAAAAACAAACAAACAAACAAACAAAAAACGGAATTGTTGAAATTAGTAGATTACTAACGTTTTAAGAAAAATATGTCAAAATATTGTTTGTCCTGTGTACATGATGCCCCGCAGCCTCATGCATTATTGTAATAGGCCTGATAGGGTAAAACTGAGAGAGAGAGAGAGAGAGAGAGAGAGAGAGAGAGAGAGAGAGAGAGAGACAGAGAGACAGAGACGGAGACAAAGAGACAGAGAAAGATACAGAGAAAGAGAGACAGAGAGATAGGAGATGTGGGGTAAGAGGAGGGGAGAGAGAGAGAGAGAGAGAGAGAGAGAGAGACAGAGACAGAGATACTGAGAGACAGAGAGGGGATGTGGGGTAGATGGAGGGGAGAGACAGACAGAGAGACAGAGAAATAGGAGATGTGGGGTAGGAGGAGGGGAAAAAATTAACAGAGACAGAGACAGAGAGAAAGAGAGACAGAGAGACGGAGAGAGAGAGACAGACACAGAGAGAAAGGAGCTGTGGGGTAGACGGAGGGGAGAGAGAGAGGGGGGAGGGAGGGGAGGGAGGGGGAGAGAGATAGAGGAGATGTGGGGTAGAAGGAGCGGACAGAGAGAGAGAGAGATAGGCAGAGTGAGAGAGGCAGAGACAGAGAGAGAAAAAAGAGAGATGTTAGTAAGAGAGAGAGAGAGAGAGAGAGAGAGAGAGAGAGAGAGAGAGAGGGAGAGAAGAAGGTGGTGAGGGTTGAAATGGTGCAAAACATGGAGTAATAGAAAGGAAATCACGTAGAAGAGAAAGAAAAAGAAACAAAGATTGAAAAAGAAATGTTACAGAGGGAAAGAATGGCAGACAATAAGTGAAAAAAAAAGGCCACTGGAAACAAGCCAGGCTGGAAAAAAGAGGAGAGATTGGAATGAAATAGGAAGGAAGAGATGACAGGATGGAGGGGTATGGGGGGGGGGGGGGGGGGGAGGAGGAGGAGGTAAGACGAAAGCAATGACGACAATAAGAGAAGTAAAATTGAAATGTTCCAGAGACTGAAAAGAAAAGAAAAGAAAAAAAACCCAACAACAAAACTTTCGAGTGAAATACCAACTTTATCCTTTAGATGTTTTTTTTTTTTTTTTTTTAAACAGAGGTAAAGTTGGACAATCTTGCAGACAGTTTTTTTTTTTCTTCTGACGCTGAACACAGAGCACGTGATCAGAATGAGACATGTAGCAGACTGGTTCAGACAGATGCCAGTATTACGCAGTTTTTTCAGTGAGTTTGGTCAACTTTACTTACTTTTCTTTTTTTCAAAAGAAACGGTGTTAGTTCCGCCAGACGATACAGTCAAACAGATTACAGAGCAATAGTTCCACCAGACGATACAGTCAAACAGATTACAGAGCAATAGTTCCACCAGACGATACAGTCAAACAGATTACAGAACAATAGTTCCGCCAGACGATACAGTCAAACAGATTACAGAGCAATAGTTCCGCCAGACGATACAGTCAAACAGATTACAGAGCAATAGTTCCGCCAGACGATACAGTCAAACAGATTACAGAACAATAGTTCCACCAGACGATACAGTCAAACAGATTACAGAGCAATAGTTCCACCAGACGATACAGTCAAACAGATTACAGAGCAATGGTTCCGCCAGACGATACAGTCAAACAGATTACAGAACAATAGTTCCACCAGACGATACAGTCAAACAGATTACAGAGCAATGGTTCCGCCAGACGATATAGACAAACAGATAAGAAAACAAAACACGGGGCATTTCATCCTCTTGGGTCTTCTTCAGGCCAAATAACAAACAGACAAACAACATTTAGGACAATGAACACGAAGAACGAGAGACCACTTATCTTCTCATATTCGGCGCAAAATGGCTGTTGGATGACAACGAGGCTATTGACGGTAGCAATGAAAATACTGCAAAAGGTAGCTATTACCACTCTTCTTTAAAATTGAGATGAATCAAGAAATGTTGAAAGAAAAGAGAAGAAAAAAACAGCGAGAAGCAAACAACAACCGAGAGAGAGAGAGAGAGAGAGAGAGAGAGAGAGAGAGAGAGAGAGAGAGAGAGAGAGAGAGAGAGAGAGAGATTCTACATGCACGGACGCACGCACACAAGCGTACGTGAGTTTCATGGGGAAGAGTGATAATAGTTATCTTTGCAGCATTTTCATCGCTGGAAAGTAGAATCTCTCTCTCTCTCTCTCTCTCTCTCTCTCTCTCTCTCTCTCTCTCTCTCTCTCTCTCTCTCTCTCTCTCTCTCTCTCTCTCTCTCTCTCTCTCTCTGTGCCGTTTGCGATAACCCTGTCCTTGACTGGTACTATAAAATAAAATTATCCTGATATAAGACAGTATCATAAGAAAATGTTCCTGCATAATTCATAGCATGTGTATAGCAGGAAAGTCTAAAATTCGTTCTGCTGCAAAACTGACAGGTTATCTACAATGTATCCAAGGAACAATACACGGCATTAGTTGTGATTCCATCAGAAATGATCGGAACTAGAGGTGACCGGAATTGAGGAGCCTGGAACAGCGTTAATGTGTGGTAAATTTGAAATATTTACATTACCTTTTGGCAGATAGTCAGGTCCTCCTGCCTAAATCAATATTTTGATCACAGACACAATCGAACAGTCGACACAGGGCAGCATTAGAACTATAGTTACACGTGATTATAAATGTAAGTAGTATAAGTGTACTTCGTACAAATGGACAATTAAAAACATGACAACATTGGACTTATGTTTAGAGATCCGTAAGGCCATTGTGAATCTTTATAAACATAATATCCAAGCCGTGTTTTGCTGTCTCGTGCCAGAATATTGCCAGCAAAATCAAAAACAAGCGTTATTATGCATATCATGATAATTTTTTTAAAGTTAAATTATGGATCCCTTTTGTGTTTATACAAGCCAACTGCTCAGTGTGGGGGCGGAATTTGGGGGATCGAGAGGTGCAGCTTTCCGCCATGAAATGGCATATCCCCTCGCTCTTAAAGAGTTTTCAGCAGTGTTGCTACAAACATCAAACTGATTTCATATATGGACAAACAAATATTTGCCCGATGTACACACATTCTGCCGTAAGGTGTGAACAGTATTAGATGAAGCGGACAGAAACTGATGTGTCAAGATCACAACGAGAAACAGATAGAACTTTCTGAATATTTTATTCCGATCAACAGACAATTTGAGCATTTAAAATTCGTTGTGAATCATACGTACTCGGTGCTGGGTTTGCATGGCTTCGCTAGTTTGGTGAGAGAGTAAAATATGCTGTCGCTGACTTTAAGGAAACGTTAATCTTCAGATGGCTGCATGAATGAGATGTTCATGATATTAGATGTGAAAGATTCAGTATGGATAAACCTTCTTGCGCAAAAGCTGTTGATGAAGCGCCTGTAATGTTACATGGGCAAGCATCTTGAAATAACTACAAGAAGATCCAGACTTGGTATTTCAAAAATAATGAATATTGATAATAACACAACACACGTCCGTCAATTCATCAAATTCCAATTTTTTTTTTCAAAACTTTTTTTTTTCATAATGTAAACAAGCGGAAGAGAAAGAGGTAAATTTCGTGTCATGCTGTCCTGTACAGTAAATGATATAATACTACGGAATACACATTTAAAGTACCAGAAATATCCTAGTTCTTTTCTTTTTAAACTACGTTTTTTTTTTAACTAGCATAATAAAATGAACGAGCAGCATGAAGCCTCTTCATCTATTTATTAAAGTGATTAAGCTATGATAGATTTTTTTTATTTCTAAATGATTTTCAGTTTGATCAAGTGGATGATAATACTATTATTAGAGTCTGGAATGATTGTTCAGCTGCATTACGTTCATGATGGACAATGGCCTAAAATAAACATTTCGCTGTCGTCCGTCTGTCTGTCTGTCTGTCTGTATGTCTGTCTGTCTGTCTGTCTCTCTCTCTCTCTCTCTCTCTCTCTCTCTCTCTCTCTCTCTCTCTCTTTTTCTTCCATCTCAACGATCTCTTGTTGTCGTCGTCGTCCTCCTCCTCTTCATCATCAGCATCATAACAAAAACAACAACAACAATAACAACAACAACACAACGACAAGAACTGACACTGCTGCTACTGCTACTGCTGCTGCTGCTGCTACTACTACTACGACGACGACGACAATGACGACAACGACAACGACGATAGCAACTACTACTACTACTTTACTACTACTACTTCTACTGCTACTACAGTTCGCTGCTGCTGCTACTGCTGCTGCTGCTGCTGCTACTACTACTACTATGCTGCCGCTACTCCTGCTGCTGCTATTACTACTACTACAACTACTTTTAGTACTACTACTACTACAATGACTACTATTACTACTACTACTACTGCTACGAAGGCTATAGCTACTACAATGACGACGACTACGATTGTGACTACGACTATGACCACTATTACCACTTCTATTATTACCTAGACGACGACGACAACGACTTGACTTAATGATGAAGAGGAGGGTACTCCCTGTTTGTTTCCTTCCTTCCTCTCTCTCTCTCTCTCTCTCTCTCTCTCTCTCTCTCTCTCTCTCTCTCTCTCATGTGTGTGTGTGTGTGTGTGTGTGTGTGTCCACGTGAGCGCATGTGTTTGTATGTATATTTATATATGCATGTGTTTGTATATCCTTCAGTGCTTTCGTGCGTGCGTGCGTGCGTGCGTGCGCACGCGCTTGTGTATATGTGTTCGTGTGTGCGAGGAGGGAAAAAAAAACCATGGAGCTGCGCCATTCATCAAGTCAGTAAACTTTCTGGTGACTGGTACCAACCGCTTCAATTTGTTGCCAGCTCATTAGGTGCTCAAGGGGAGCTACTCCCCAACAGCATCCTAACCCACTTACCCAGTAAATGACTTGACGTATCGGAGCGGCAGCAAGTCTACCAGAGGAGGAGGAAGG
>JADBJO010004249.1:170000-177500 GCA_016801955.1 Conus betulinus | reverse complement strand
GGGAATATGAATAGTAGCTGTATTGTCAGAATTGTTTGCACCTGCTCGAGCAAATCCTGTCAGCCCATTCATTTCCGGATATGGAGCAATGGGAAGGAACCCAACAAAAATTAACTGTTATACCTCTTGACATGAGGTTGTGAATAAGTACTTTAATTTCAGATATGATTTCAGCACGATTTTTTTGAATTTGTAGATTCTAAAGCTTGAAGAACTGACTTGGAATCTACACAGAAGAGAATACCATAAAAGTCAAATGATAAATCATTTATGTACTTTACGGCCATTAATATTGCTATTAGTTCGGCTGTAAAGATAGACAGATTCACCTCTTAGTTTAAATCCTTTATACAGAAACAAAGAAAGGTTACGTACATCTTCGGTATAGTCGATGACATCAACAGACAGACAGGACACAGAACAGAGACACAGACGCTTAAGCTTATGTGTGTGTGCTCCATAACAGTCAGCCCCAACACAGAACTGATCAAATCCACCATTCGTGGTTAAACAGATAACAGTACGCTAGAATAAACAGCCCACAATTGCCAGTTACGTTGACAGACCAGGAGTACTAGTGAGGGAGACAGCCGACCAAACGTGAGCATTCTAGAGGACAGTATCACTTCATGTGGCCTGAGGGGGAGGGAGAGAACGGAGAGAGGAAGGAGAGTTCAACAAATGGGAATAGAAAGAGATTGAAGAGAGGAGAAGAAACGGAAGACCAGGCCTAAGAGAAGACGAGGGAAGAGTGTGGGAGAACAGAAAGCTAGAGGCCTTCGTGTGCGAACAAGAGGACGGGGTGAGAATGAGACCAGAATGAAGCTTCAGAAAACAAAGGAACTAGAGAGACCAGAGAGGGAGAGAAGATTCTAGAGATAGAGAGAGATAGTTCATTAGGATGAGAATAGAGATGATAGGATACATACTAATAAGACAGAGGAAGTTAGAGAGCCAGGAGAAAGAGGAAGAGACCTGAGAGAAAGGCAGAGAGAGTCGGAGAGAGAGAGCGACGAGAGAAGAGATTGAGGAGGCCACAGAGAGAGAGAGAGCAAGAATTTTTGAATGGAGATGAGGCAGGGGAGGAAGAGAGATGACGATGAAGGGATATGATGATGATGATGATCCTGAGTGCAGTGGTGTTCAAGTGATTTGCTGGGAGAGGGGGAGGAAGTCAGTCAAGGACCTAGAGGGAGAGAATCATTTAGGAGAAAGGATGTAAAGGGATTGGAGGGGATAGAGAGAAGGAAGCCCACAGACCTCACAGTTAGAGACAGCACAGAGCTAGAGACGCTTAGCTACTGTGTGTGCTCCATAAGTCGCCCCAACACAGAACTGTACAATCCACTCCTAACAGTACGCTGCCCACAATTGCCAGATGAACAGCCGACCAAACGTGAGCAGCATTCTAGTATCACTCATTGGCCTGTGAAAGGGAAGCCTGCCATTCGAGGCCTTCGTGTGCGAACCAGATGGGTTGAGACAGCCAAAGAAAGCTTAAACAAAGGAACAGATGAAATATTCCAAACATACAACCTTGCACCAGTTCATTAGAGATATCCTAGAGAGAGAAGAGAGAGCGAGAGAGAGAGAGAGAGAGAGAGAGAGAGAGAGAGAAGCTAAGACGGGGAGATGAGGCAGGGGAGGAAGATGATGACGATGATGATGATGATGATGATGATGATGATGAAATGATGATAAGATGATGATGATGATGATGATGATGTGTGTGTGTGTGTGTGTGTGTGTGTGTGTGTGTGTGTGTGTGTGTGTGTGGTGGGGAGCGGGGGGGGTGGGGCGGCGGGGGGGGGGGGGGGGGGGGGAGGGGGCAGAGAAAGGATGTCAAGGGATTGGGGGGAGGGGGTGGAAGCCCCAGTTACCTCACATGTTAAACGGCGAGTGCTAGGAGTCACTGGCATACGAAGAGAGCCAAGCTAGCTAGCTACTATATTTTTCCTATCTACGCTGTGTGGTAGTTGTCGCCTTTTGAATGCTGAATGACCCATGGTATAGAGAACAGGTCGGTGTGTACTTCAGAAAGACAAAACTGCAATGAATTCTGATAGTGACTGCAATGAATTCTGAAATTGATACATATATATATATATATATATATATATATATATATATATATATATATATATATATATATATATATACATACATACATACATAAATACATACACACTTACGTGACTGACAATGCGTGGGTTATATAACAGTCGAGCTGACAACTCTGACTGTTGGCATTTTTATTACCTCCCGGGCGTCCTTAAATGGACCCTCGTGCATATGCGTAAAGATTTACCCTCTATTTCATATGGTTTATATAAATGGTTTTAGTTTTTTTAGCAACTTATTTCCTTACCGCACTTTCTTTTTGTTTTACTTCTACCCGTCGCTGGCTCCTTTGAGGTGCTGCTGGATTTTGTCTAATAACCCGCAGTGGTGAGAATATCACAAAATTGTAGGCTGTGGTATATCTCCATTTGGTGCCAAGGGAGCACAAGCACAATCAAACGTGTCTTTTCAATAGATACAGCGAACAAAGGACGTCGGAACAGGCGAAATGAACGGATCCGTCTTCAAGATGAGTTGCGACAGCCCCATCACCTGCGAGCGAATAGTTTTATGTTTAGTGATTGGAGAACGCGAAAGCCTTTTGTAGCCAACCGTGCATTTGATTCGAGAAGTATTGGATTGACCCGGCACTCTGTACGAATAGAATGGCGACGAACTAGTTCGGAAACAGCAGTTTGGAGGAACTGACCTTCTGACTCTGAGCCATCGCTTAATGATATGCACACGTCATCAGCTAGCGCCCGCATAATAACGTGCAATACGACCTTTACAGGACAATCGAAAATGACTGCCCCACGACAGCGATGTCGGAAATTTTGCTGCAATTCTAGTGGTAAATGGACTATTGGAGGACTTTGAAAAAGATCAGATGGGGGAGAGAGAGAAAAGGCAACGTTGCCGCATGTTCTTCAGCGAGATGAGTATTGCGAGTATGAGACTATGTGTGTGCAGGCCCTCTGAGGTCAAAAACGAACACTGTGAAGACATTAAGCTCATTACTAACTGTCCAGTTCTGGCCCAAATACTCACTAATTACCGACAATGCCATTGTCTGACATCTATATCTTTATATTGAGGATATCTACAATCCCTTCAACAGGATACTTTCCCCATAAATCGATAAATAGACTTGTCCCCGGTTTTTATTTAAACTGAACAGCGTAGTGCCAGCCATTTCCTGCAATAGAAAGACATCAAGGAATCTTCATTGCAAAAGAGTTCGACCGGTCAAACTGGAGAAACACCCAAGTTCCCAGAACACAGTTTGAGAACAAAAAACAAACACACTTTGCAAACCTCTCGAAGGACAGTTTCTGAACATGTGTGCGGTTCAGATGCAAACTTGTTCGAAACCTTCTCAAACATAGTTTGCAAACTTATTGTTCGCCCTGTTAAGAACGGGCTTAACAGCAAGATATGCATTGTACAGAATTCTACAAAGACTGGATGGACTTTTCTCTTACGAAGTCATAGCTGATCGAAAACTGAAATGCCTTGAACAAATAAATTGAGGAATTTCTTACTATGCTTTTATTCTGAGATGCCATAAGGAACCTGAACCAAAATTGAAGAGAGAGAGAGAGAGAGAGAGAGAGAGAGAGAGAGAGAGAGAGAGAGAGATCCATTTCTCCATGCGCTGATGTCTGTTCATAATGTTGCATACCAATGTCTCATTTATCATAACATGACTGTCATACTCATATGCCCTGCTCGCTTTGTTGATAGCGAAGTGAAAGCTCGAGCTATCGTATCTTGAAATTATTTTGGACGCCAACTCACTGTTCTCGTGAAATCCGTGGTTTCGAAACTATTTCAGGAATGTGTCAAATAGGCACAGGGAGGAATATTTCCGGGCGATGATAGCAGCAGCAACAGAGGAAGGGCAGGGAGGGGGGCAGATATCTGAGACAATCACTCATCAACAACTGCAATGACTCTTTCATAACGATGCTCCATTATATTGTTATGTGCCGGTTGAGCGGGAAGAATCAAACCGGTCAGCAATCGTAGCAAGGACAGTGACCCTCGAAAAATATTGTTCTTGTTTCTCGACCAAGTGTGGAAATGTAGTTATCATTCGGGACTGGGTGTTGTTGTTGTTGTTGTTGTTGTTGTTGCTGTCAGATATCTGCTTTTGTACGATATCCCTTTTGAAGTAATAATCACATAAGTGACATATTACAGGGAAAACGCGATAGAATGTTTTATTTGATTAAAACGTATCCCACCTCCACAGTCTCTTTTCACAGTTTGTTTTCTCTCTCTGTCTCTGTCTCTGTCTGTCTGTCTGTCTGTCTGTCTGTCTCTCTCTCTCTCTCTCTCTCTCTCTCTCTCTCTCTCTCTCTCTCTCTCTCTCTCTCTTACCGATTCAAGTGTAATATTTTCTTTCTTCCAACAAAGCAACTGATTGATGATTAAAAAAAAATAGATGAATAAATAAACATAAGTAAATAAATGAATAAATGAATCAGCATTCAATTCAAACAGTTATGCACACACGCATTCACGCACTCACACACACACACACATACACACACACGGACACGCACACGCTCTCACGCACACATACTCACACATACTCACACACACACACACACACACACACACACACATATGCACGCTTGCTCGCAAGCGCACACGTGTGTGTGTGTGCGCGCACACACACACACACACACACACACACACACACACACACACACACACGCACGCATACGTCACACCCAAACGCGCGCGCGCTGACCAAGGCAGAAAAGAAAAAACTGCCACAGACGTGCGGGAATAAAACAACGTCTCGGGATAGCCCCAAGACAGGTCGATCTGTCCCAACACTAATCAATCTTCATTCAGCAAGGACATGGCTCATGTCACTCAACAGCATGCTGTCCAAGCAGACTGGACAGTAAACAGGCCATTCTCATCCCACGGTCATTGCCCAATAACCTTTCAGCAGGCCAGTGGTCAGTCTATGGCCTCAGGGATGGGAACAGGTGGGGGGTGTGCTCCATTACAGGCATTGACTGGTGAGGTTATGTGGCCCTGACTCGACGTTAAATGACCATGGGGTGTCCATCTGCTGTGGGACCAGTGGTTAGCGTTGTGAACTTGCGGCATGGCAGATTGTGGGTTCGATTCGGTGGGCTATTTCTCATGGAAACACTTAAACCACACAGTGAAGATCCTCCTCCCTCCTCCTCCTCCTCCTCCCTCTCTCTCTCTCTCTCTCTCTCTCTCTCTCTCTCTCTCTCTCTCTCTCTCTGTAGACGTGGCCTTTCTCTCGCACGTAAATCCAATCACATATATGTGACTCGGAATCGACTGAAACTGTGCCGTGGTGATTTGAATGTCATTACAAATCCCTGTCTCGCAGCTTTTCCTTAAGATGCCAAACATTGGTCCAGAATGGCTACGACATTTAAACACGCACCTGTCATTTTTTTTTTAATGAAAATCATTCATTCAAAATACACACAGAAATATTTCTGGCATATGACTATTCCTAACCCAATTCGTATTCTAACTTTGAAACATTTATCTTAAAGGTAAACTACCCACTCACAGAAAAAGGATGGATAGAAAGAAGAAGAAAAAATGCAATACAGTACAGGTTAAAATCTAAAGAACAGAGGAACAAAGATATGAAATATTGCAAAACAGGGGAGAATTAGCATTTACAAGAGACGACTATAGAAGGAAGACAACGAGGCACATAAAGTCAAATTCAAAAGAAAATGAAAATGTGGATTGCTAACTAATATAAGAATCATGGGATGAGAAAGAACATACAAAAGAGATAAACAAACAAGGTCAGAATCACGGAAAGAGATGAATGAAAAGGGAACTCAAGAACACGAGCAATAAGGGAATCAAGACAAGAGAGAAAAAAAAGACAAAAAAAAGAAGCAACAAAAACAAAGTCAAATTCAAAAGAGAAGATCTGTAAAAGGAACAGTAGAAAATACAAAGGGCAGCCCCACAACAGAAGAGCGCATGTAAAAGAACAAGAAAGGAACACCCGAGAACAAACGAGGTCGGATTTATTGGACAAGTGAAAAAAAAAACACACTGGAATACAAGCAAGCTGAGAATAGTCGCTATATAAGGATTCATTCTAATCTAATCTAAGATCAAGAGTTAACAACAGTGGACTGTGTATTCTTGTTTTGCGCGCGCGTCCGGTCCACACATTTCATTTAGGAAGCATTGTGGCTACAATGCACACATATATTTTTGCTTGGAAATGACAAATACATTCTTGTTTCTGTTTCGTTTATGTTTTTTTTTTTCTTGTTTTGTTTCGGTTTTCATTCACACAAGACAATGTAAATACCGTTCTATACTTTTTTTTTTGGTTGTAACAGCTGCAGTATTTTCATAACTATTGTGTACGTTTACATGTCACAAGAGCTCTTTTTCCCACTGATGCAAGTTGTACTGCGATACAATTCTTAGCAGCTGCTTTAAAAAAAAGACGACTCGTTTTGCTCTTATTAACTTTTTGAAATGTCAGTCTCATTATCATGTTCCATACTAGACAAAGATCTTGCAACAAATTGAGTATCGTTTTCAATCCCGGTGCAACATTCAGTCATTGTATTTCCTATTTACAAGATCATTATTAGAGAGACAGACAGACAGACAGACAGAGAGACAGACAGACATGAACCAAGAAGTTATTTTATTTTCAACACACACACACACACACACACACACACACACACAGAGAGAGAGAGAGAGAGAGAGAGAGAGAGAGAGAGAGAGAGAGAGAGAGAGAGAGAGAGAGAGAGAGAGAGAGAGAGAGAGAGAGGAGAGAGAGAGAGATCCAACAGTTTTCTTTGATTTTAGCAATATCATTTTTTGTTTTGTTTTGTTTTGTTTTTGTTTTGTTCTTATTTTATTTATTTATTTTTTTGGTGTGTGTGTGGAAGTTTTGTTTTTTGTTTGGGGGATGAAAATACAAAGGAGAGGCAGGGAGGGGGTAAGGGAAAAACTCCAGGTTACAAGGGGGTGGGGGGTAGGGGGGGGGCGGAGGCATATCACGGTCGCCGTTTTCGGCCGGAGAAAAAAAAAAGCACGTTTGGGCCAGGGAAATTATACAGGCCCCAGGCGCTCTCCATGTGAGGAAAATAGTTGGGAGTCTGTCATAGAGCCTGGGGAAAACAATGCAGGCCCCGGGGGGCTCTCCCTGTGAGAGGAAGGGGTTGGGGCTCTCCCTGTGTGGGCAGGGTTGGGGGTCTGTCACAGGGCCTGGGGGAAAACAATACAGGCCCCAGGCGCTCTCCCTGTGTGGGGCAGGGTTGGGGGTCTGTCACAGGGCCTGGGGGGAACAATACAGGCCCGAGGCGCTCTCCCCGTGTGGGGCAGGGTTGGGGTCTGTCACAGGGCCTGGGGGAAACAATACAGGTCCCAGGCGCTCTCTCT
>JADBJO010004249.1:155000-160000 GCA_016801955.1 Conus betulinus | reverse complement strand
GGCTGTGGACGGGGTGTCGGAATGAGCGGCGTGGATGCACTGCCGCTGAAGCGGTACAGAAGATCGGACAGAAGAAAAAAAAAAAAAAAAAGGGGGGGGGGGGGGGGGACGTCCCTTTTTTCCCCCCAGAAGCATGCGCAAGTTGGCTATGTTTCCAATCATATAGACATTCTCTCTCCACAAATGAACACATCTGAAACCCCCATCTGCGGAATGTGGATGCAGTTCCTGACCTATCCCTCTCCATGTCACTCAGGAAAAAATCTCGTTCTAGCCCCCGGGATGTCAGCGTGAAACCAAGACAATTTCGAATGCAGTGGGTTGACAGTCAATGTTAGAGTGTGATAAGCTCTGGGTGAGGAAAGTGTCGAACGAACGAACTGATTTAATGAATAGGCCATTTGCCCATGTCATAACAGGGACAGGTGGGGTAAGGGAAGTCATCCAAACTCACAGATATGTCAATACAATCAAAGAAGTGCAAGCAAAAGACAAAAGTTACACGCACGTGCACGATCAGCGCGCGCGCGTTATACACATACACTCCCATGCGCATGCACGCAAACTCTCTCTCTCTCTCTCTCTCTCTCTCTCTCTCTCTCTCTCTCTCTCTCTCTCTCTCTCTCTCTCTCTCTCTCTCTCTTGAATCATAAACAATAAATCGCGATACAGGTTAAGCATGACGCATTAAATATTTCTGAGTTTGAACGCTTTTGACAAATACAGGGCAAGAGGTATACATATTCTTGAGTTGGACAGTAACAGAGTTAGTTTAAAAGCATTTGGCTTTAAATAGTATTTTTCTGGTATGTATAACTGACGCAGAGCCTTATATTGTTCGCATATGATAATGAAATGGAATTTCCGTTTCTTCAACATTTGGACAGAATGGGCAAATCACATTTCGACGGAGTGAGTAACGGGAAAGGTGCGTCTTTAACGGGGACACACCAAGCCTTATTCTGTTAAGTATTTTCTTAAATTAGAATTTTTTTTCTTATACATATATTGCGGAATATCACACAATTGTCCAAATGATGAGTAGAAAGTATACTTTTCTTTACCCCTTATGTTAGAGTCTAGTTCTTGCAAATGGCAATCAAGCAGTCTTTGTTTAAAAGCAGAAAGAAAAGAAAAAAAGATTTAGTATTTAGTATCACCTACTCCGTGATTGTCGAAAACAAAGCGGAAGCCATATTTAAATAAAGTATCGCTAACCTTAGTGACCCAGTTCTTTTTCCCATTGGAGTGAAGTGTATACAACATATTATAAGCTTTCTTTGGTATACTGTGTTCATCCATCACGGTAAGTTTTAACCAGTACTTTATACATTTAGTGTAGGTTTGTATATACAATGGATGTCTGTTGCTTTCGCAATATATATAAGAGTATTGGATGTCTGTATACTAACATTAAAAAGACGTTTAATAGCAAATAGATGTACCCTTTCAATTGCTGTGTGGTCTGCAGAAAGCCCCCAAATTCTGCTCCATAGGTTAGAATGGGTTGAACTTGACAGTCAAACATTTTGAAGAAGAGCTTAGGTTATTTTCTCCTAGAGACCATAAGAATCTTAGAATTCCAAAGATGGTTTTCTTAGCTTTCATTGCCATATATTTTTAATGAGTATGAGAAGGTTAAACCTGTTTGAAAAAAATTACTCCTAAATACTTATATTCATTTACAACCTCAAGTCGTTTACCATCATAAGACCACTTTTCCTTTGATGAAATATAGCCCCCATTTCTAAATACAATTATTTTAGATTTCTCAAAATTTACATTTAGTTTAAGTCTATTGGCTGAATAGTTCAGAATATCCAGTTGACGTTGAAGACCAACTACCGAGTGAGAGAGAAGAACAACATCATCGGCGAAAAGTAGGATTAAAATTTGAATAAGATCAGGTGTTAGAGGTATATGCCATGTTTGCCATGTTGCATAATGTCGTTTGCAAGTTCATTTATGAATAAAGAAATAAAAAGAGGGCTACAGTTATCTCCCTGCTTTAACCCACGGGGACATGAGAATGCTTCTGTATTACCCTGCCTAGTGCGGACTCTAGCTGTCACAACGCTGTACATGCTTCTAATCGCTTTAATCATTTTTCCATGAATACCATTTTTGCGCAATATTAGCCACAGTTTGTTTCCTATCTATAAGGTCAAACGCCTTTTTTAAAATCAATGAATGCAGCATACAATTTTTTACCACTAGATAACTGTTTTTGTACTAACGACAATAAAGTAAAAATGTGGTCTACCGCACTATATTTTTTTTCTGAATCCTGCTTGTGATTCATTTAAAAGCTTATTTTCTTCTACCCAATTGTTAATCGTTTGTTAAGAATATAAGTGTATAGTTTACTGCTAATATTCAGGAGCGAAATGCCTCTATAGTTATCTGGCGAATTGGTATCCCCTCTTTTATGTAAAGGTTGTATAAGCGATTCAGACCAGCTACGTGGAAACGTACCAGCATTATATAAGTTATTAAATAGCTTTGTCATAAACAAAACAAATTTTGGTGAACCGTATTTATAGAATTCAGCACTGAACTCATCAGGTCCAGCAGCTTTCCCTATTTTTCAAGCTTTGAATGCATCTGCTACTTCTGTACCAGTAATTTCTATATCTAGTATGGAAGTATCTAAATTTGGAATATCAAACCACTCTTCCCCAACGTCCACATCCAAATCAACATTATCACGATCTATTCCGTAATCCAAACCATTGTCAGAATTAAACACTTCTTGGAAATGGTCGTACCAGTCAGTTTTTGAAATGGTATTGTCTGCCAACGTTTTGCTGATTCTAGATTTAATTGTTCCCAAAAATTTCTTTGGGTCACTTTTGTTTGCTTCAAGGACCTCTAGCGTACGTTTTTTGTCTTCTAATCTCTTAAATTCTAAGAATTTTTTTATATTGTCGCCTATCTTCATTATATGCGTTTCTTAGTTCTTGATCTATTTCACTGTCGTTGCATCTATAAAAAGTCCTAAAGGGGGGACGCACCTTAGATTTCATAGTTCTACATTCAGCATCAAACCATGGTTTATTAGAAGGCATGCCCTATTGCAATTCTTTTTTTTCATACATTGGCTAGCAAGAGTTAGACCTTTATTGAATTTATTAATGGCAAGATCTACATCGTAATCTATTAATATAATGGCTAAATCAAGGATGGATGTTACTTCTTCTGATACAAGTGCCTCCTTATATTCATTCACTTTGTCTTGGTCCCAGATAAGCTTCTCAATAATAGTCTTTCTAGGTAAATCATAAGTCATTATCAAGTTGTTTTGAGCATTAAAAATCATTGTCACGGGCATGTGTTTGGCTTCAATTCTAGGTAAAACACGCAATTCATTAATACATTAAAAAATAGACTCTGACACCAAGATATAATCAATGACGCTTGAATCATTATGTGAAATATATGTATACTCACCTTTCATGTCTCCATAAACTGACCCGTTTAGTATCAATAAGGAACATTGTTCGCACAAGTTTATTAAATAACGACCAAAATCATTTATCATACAGTCTTTAGAGTTTCTTGGATATTGGACCTCTGTTACATTATTATCGTCAATGTAAGAAAAAAAATCAGAAAAGGAGAAGTCAGTTGCGTTGGAATTACCAGTCCTGGCATTCAAATCTCCCAAAATTATCAAAGGTTGGTATCCAAACTCTTCATAAATATCGAGAATAACTCGTTCAAGAATACTTATACCATTGTCAATCTCAGTTTCCGCATAATAAGGGCTTTGTGATGGAGGAATGTATATGCCTATGATTATTACATCCACATTTTTAAACCTGTACATAGTTTAGATAACCTCAACACAACACAATTATCGCATTCTATGGGAACACGTTTAACGTATCTTGTAAATACTTTTCTTATCAACAAAGCCACGCCACCTGATAGTCGTGATGAAACATTATCTGATAGCTTTAACCCAAGTGAAGTAAAAAAACATCAAATGATGGAAATAGGTGAACAGGGAAATCAACTGTAAATGTTTCTGTAAGGAAAACTACACATCATAATGGGAAAGAAAAGATCTGATCATTGGATCATAAATTGTTCGTAAACCTTCAATATTATAGGTAGCAAATGAACTAAGCGTCTTGTTTGCAATCCTAAGACAGACAGAGGACGATGATTCTATGACATGGGCAGGGCCGAGTCCCTAGGTGATTTCTGGTTTCTGTTTAGCGTCAGTGCGTGCGGAGCCCAGTCCCAACACGGGGGAAGCATTCAGTAACATGCCATTGCCTGGTTTTGATGTCCACTGACTGGTTCTGTTGTCTTTGCTGTTGCTGTCTACTTTTGACTCTACTTCTTGTAAGTCTACCATGAAGTATAGGAGTCTCCGAGACTAGTGAAAAATCAGCTTTGATTGCTTTTTTCCCCCGATCAAGGACAACGTTATGGTTTTGGCTGCCTTCAGGAGTTATCTGGTCCATCTCATCGGTCTGATTTACAGACGACTGGTTCTCAATCCCATCAGGACTGGACCAAGGATCAGCCAATTGTTTAACAAATGTTTGACTGGAGTTTATTTCTGACTCATCAAAAGGAGGGTACGAGGGGAATGGGGGAGTAGCTGCATCAGCTACTGACAATGAAGCTACATTAGACACATCGCAAGGTAAGTGCTGTGAAAACGCACTGAATTCATCATCATCATTCGATCTCTTAGAGTCATTATGAATATCAGTTACTTCAGGAGTGTTCAGATCATCGTACAGACCACAAACACCAGGGGTCAGTGTGGATACTAGGAAACCCCTGGGACGATAGCGGCAACCACTGTGGACATAAGGGACACCTCCGTAAACTCTACAGGCACCAACGTTGACACCCCCGGAGTAGACTGAACGTCGTGTGCACCAGTGTGAACACCAGGAGAAGACTGAGCATCATGGGCATCAGCGTGGATGTCAGAAGCACCAGTGTGGACACCAGCGTGAACATCAGTGTGGACTCCA
>JADBJO010004249.1:142500-150000 GCA_016801955.1 Conus betulinus | reverse complement strand
GTTCTAATATATCTATTTTCTAAGAAGTCTTTAAGAAAATCATAGATGTTTCCTGATAATCCAACCTCTTTAAGTTTATAAAGCAAACGAGAGTGCCATACTTGATCGTAAGCTTAGTGATATCAAAAAAGGTTGCTAGTAAGCATTTTCTCCTGGAAAACTGATGTTTAATTTGAGTGGTAAGTTTGACCAAATGTTCAATAGCACTTCTACCCTTTCGAAAACCTGCTTGGTTTGTGGGAATAACTTTGTTCTTTTCGCAAAAGTAGTTCAGTCTATTTTTAAACAATTGTTTCATAAAGTTTACAGACATGAGAAGTTAATGAAATAGGTCTGTAACTATCTATACTATCTTTCAGTTTACCTTCCTTGTGAATCGGTACTACTACTGATTCTTTCCATATTTGTGGCAAATGACCTGAGCTCCAGCATTTTTTCAAATATTCTAAGTAAAATACTTATCCATTTGTCTGGAAAATGTTTAGTCATTTCATTAGAAATGGCTTCAATCCCAACAGCTGTTTTTTTGTTTGGGAGAGAATCTATGGCATCTTTCACCTCTTGTAATATAATTGGGGCGTTGATGTCGCTTGTGTCATGTGTGTTGGAAAGCTAGATAGTTTCTGCATTTTTCTTTGAACATTTCTAAATAAGATTCTACTCCAGCCTACGAGAAAAACATGTACCCTCTCACAATCAACAGACCAAGCGACAAATAGAATGCTGCAACTGGCATTCATCCTTCTTTAATTAACGGTTGCAAAGGAAAAGTACAGACAAAGCACATTTGTAAAATGTAAAATGTTTGAAAAAAAAATCACAAAAAAAAAATGAAGAACATGTGTTAAGTTGGGTGGAGGGTGAAGGGGGGTTGGGAGGAGAAGCAGGAGGCTAAAAGATTGGAAGGTAGAGTAGGGTTGGGGATGGATAGAAACAACATCAGAAAATGTGAGGAGAATTAAAAAGAAATTAAAGAAGAAGAAGGAAAGGAATACAATCTGAATATTGAACATGACGCACATTTCTCTTCGATGCAGGCGTCAACCGTTGAATCCATGCTTGAAGTCACGTCAGGTCAAAGGTGGGAGTGGATGTTGTTACGCATCTTCAACTTCTATCATGAGGTCCTTTCGAACGAGCCCATCACTACTCTCGGCAGTACAAGCATAAGGCCCGGCGTCTTCCAGTGTGATGTTGTTAATCTGAAAAACATTGGTGCCGAGCATCCCCTGGAGAGCAAAATCCTGCGAGGACTGGGGAAGCAGCCGCCCGTCCGCGTCAACTCGCGAGAACGTGATGGTTCCGAAATCGTCGCCCAGGACCCAGCAGCTGACATGGCATGTGTGACCAGCCTGACAATGGAACGCGTCAGGCTGGTACTGCATCTGCACGAAACTGACCGCTCCCTCGGGGATCGCGGAGCTGACGGACGAGGGATGGATGGGAATCAACACGAAGGCACGCAGCGTGCTCACCAACGTGTCTCTTCTCGTGACTGAAGCTGATGTCCTCGTCCATCACCACCAAACCTTGAGGATCCCCACCTGTGTTCCTCAACTGGAAGTGGAAGCGGCTTCCTTCCAGACTGTCCTGGAAGCTGTCCACAGACAAGTCAACGCTGGAATCAGCGAGGCGTCCTTCAGTAGACCAGCTAAAAAAACCGCTTCAGGTGCCCCGCTGTCCCTTCTTCTCACCTCAATGAAGCTGAACTCAGGAGTGCTTTGTTCCGAGAACGCCACTTTCTCGGCGTCGTCAGCGGTTTTGCGGGTGGTGACTGTGAATTCTACGTCATTTCCGCTGTGGTAGGTGATGTCATTTCCTGGCTGGACGGCGACGTGGATGTTGGGGAGGGGCTCACTTTGGATCCCTGGTTTAGTGAGGTCCAGTAGCAGCATGTAGGTGATGTTGGGCAGCATGAAGACGAAGCGAGGCATGGTGACTGAGGGAGCAGTCTGCATCGTGACCTGGCCGTCCTGCGGTGCCAGCTGTTCATGGTTGGATGACACTGATGTGGGGGATAGGTATCGCGTGTTAACAACAGCAGCAGCAATGATAATAATGACAAAATGATTGATAATAATGATAATAATGATAATTTTTTATGAAAAACAATAACAATGATAATGATAGTAATAATAATAACACTGTTAATAATAATGATATATACAATAACAATAATAATAGTGATGCAAATAATGATGATAATGATAACAATGATAATAATAACAAGAACAACAGCAATACCAATACTAATAATAACAATAATGATGATGATGATGATGATGATGATGATGATGATGATGATGATGATGATGATGACGATAACTGAATAAAAAGTGTTCGGTTTGGAGACAGACACATGTTAGCCCTACATTAGCCTTTTTGAACGACAAAAACCCAAACAGTCGCCGTGTGTGTGTGTGCGTGTGTGTGTGCGTGTGTGTATGTGTGCGTGGTGCGTGCGCGCGCGCGCGCGCGCGCGTGTGTGTGTGTGTGTGTGTGTGTGTGTGTGTGTGTGTGTGTGTGTGTGTGTGCTACAAGTATGAGTTAACAGACTGTTGCGGGTATTGGTGCCAAGAAGCCGCAACGTCTCCAGTCTGGCACTAAAAAGATATTCCTGCATGATGATGTGTTCAGATTTGTCATAATTGCCGAAGGGTTATGAATTTTAAATTGCCGATCTTATATGAATGTTACGGTAAAAAAAAAAAATGCAAACACGATGGCTTTGAAGTTGTTGATATAAATGTGTAGGTTATGGTAAAAATGCAAACCCGATAGCTCTGGAGTATTTGATATTATGTGTATGTTATGGTAAAATGAAAACCTGAAGGCTTTTTAATTGTTGATAGTATATGCATGTTGCAGTAAAAAGACTAACAGATGGCTTTTAAGTTGTTGCTATTATGTGTATGTTACGGTAAAAAATGCAAAACCCGGAGGCTTTTAAATTGGTGGTATTATGGGTAAAAATGCAAACCCGATGGCTTTTAAATTGTTGATATTATGTGAATGTTACGGTACGGTAAAAACGCAGTCCCGAAGGTTTTGAAGTTGTTCATATTATGTACATGTAACGGTTAAAAAAACAAACTCAATGGTTTTGAAGTTGTTGATATAATGTGCGTGTTACGGTAAAAATGCAAACCCGATAGCCCTTAAATTATTGATATTATGTGAATGTTACGGTAAAATGCAAACCCAAGGGTTTCTAAATTGTTAATATCATGTGTGTGCTACGCTAAGATGCAAACCCGATGTGTTTCATTTATTATTATTATGTGTGCGTAACGGTAAAACTGGAAATCCGATATGTTTTATATTCTTTATACTTTATACTACGTGTATATTACGGTAACGATGCAAAGCCGGTGGGTTTTAAATTCTTGATACTATATGTACGTTTACGGTAAAAATGCAATCGCGATAGCTTGGACCGGTAGTGGCGCGTGTGCTGAAACTCAAATGCTTGACGAGTAAACCCACCTAAATCTTGCTATACATTCTTCAGGAGACGGCATAAACACCGCGATTATGGTATGAATATGCTTTTCTTTTCTTTTCTTTCTTTTCTGTTCTGTTGTTTTGTTTTGCCGAGCTATCCAGCAAGCTCTACTTTGGAAACACCAAAATATGCAGTCTGTTTATTTTCTTCTTTTTTTTTTTTTCAGTTTACCTCGTTTGTTCTAACACTTCATGTCTCTGTGAGTTTTTTTTTTTTTTTTAGAATTCTTCAGTGCACCCACCCATATATATATATATATATATATATATATATATATATATATATATATATATATATATATATAATGCTGAACAAATAAGTAGTGGGGGAAAACAAGTGCAGGTTAACAATTCTTCCATCATTATAATAATGAATTTGGCAAAGATTACAAATTGAGATGGAAAAAAATTGAAGATGAAATGAATGGGAAAATGTATATCATAAATATGAAAACCCCTTCACTAGCTGCATGAACAAACTATCGCAATCCCTCCCGAAGACAGATCTCTATGTGTCGCCTGCTCCGAGGCCTTTCGTCCGCTGGATCGGACTCATCAGGGAGACACGGCTGATTGTGTCTGTGCTCTTGGCGTCAGATAGAGACACACCACAGTCCATAATTCTGTGGTGTTCCGACTGCCAAGGGTTCGAAAAAGAATGCAACAGCACCCACAAAGCAGCCAGCGAAAGGTATATATATATATATATATATATATATATATATATATATATATATATATATATATATATATATATATATTGTTAAAAATAGGGTGATAAAAGGAAATTTTAAAAACCACCAACAGGTCTGTTTCGAGCCAGCGCTCTCGTCAGGACGACGAGAGCGCTGGCTCGAAACAGACCTGTTGGTGGTTTTTAAAATTTCCTTTTATCACCCTATTTTTAACAGATGTTGCTCCCCAAGGGGTTGAGCACTTTAAGAATTTTATTAGGCTTTTTAGTATTCTTGATATATATATATATATATATATATACATATACATATATACATATCTAGCTGAACAATTAAGTAGTGGGGGAAAGACAAGTGCAGGCTAACAATTCTTTAGTCATTATAATAATGACTTTGCAATGATTTGAACTTTAGAGAGAAAAAAAAACATGAAGATGAAGAAAACGGGGGGAATATATTATAAATATGAAACCTTTCACTGGCTGCCTGAGGGAACCATCGTGATCCCTTCTGAAGGCAGATCTATTTGTATTGCCTGCTCCTAGGCCTTTCTATTTGTATTGCCTGCTCCTAGGCCTTTCGTCCGCTGGATCGGACTCGTCAGGGAGATACGGCTGATTGTGTCTGCGCTCCTGGTGTCAAATAGAGACACACCACAGTCCATAATTCTGCGATGTTCTCACCACCAAGGGGTTCAAAAAAAGAAACCAACAGCACCCCCAAAGCAGCCAGTGGAAGGATAGTAAAATAGAATAAAACGAAAGTGTGGAGAGGAAAAAAAGTTACTGAAAAACTAAAAGCATTATGCAAACAGTATAAAAATGTATGGGACAATCTTTCAGCTTATGCCTGAGGATCCATTCAAGGATACAAGGGAGATCAAAAGATATGGAACAGTCTGAGTGGTCAGCTCTGCTGTTCAATAACTCAAGCAATGTCAGTGGCTAAGAATTGTGCAGGACAACCTTCACTTGGATCTCCTAAGAGATGCAATCTCCCACGGATTGAGCAAACAATATAATGCTGAACAATTAAGTAGTGGGGGAAAACAAGTGCAGGCTAACAATTTTTCAGCCATTATAATAATGCTTTGCAAAGATTTGAACTTTTAGAGAAAAAAAATGAAGATGAAGAAAACGGGGGAAATATATTATAAATATGAGAAACCCTTCACTAGCTGCCTGATGAGGGAACCATCGTTTCCGAAGGCAGATCGGGCATATCTATTTGTATTGCCTGCTCCTAGGCCTATATATATATATATATATATATATATATATATATATATATATATATATATATATATATATATATATATAAAGAGGGCTTTAGACTCGATCCTTACATTTCAATTACCATCCCAAGAGAACGTAACTCTCATCCTTCTTCCTGTTCTTGGCTACAAAGAGACATTTCGTCTCAAGTAAGTTATTGCTTTCAAATTCGCGTTTCCATTCGTTTGACTGGTTGGTGATTGGTAGGAAAGGATAAGTGCAGATAAAAAAAGAAGAAAAAAGGTCAATAAGTAGAAACGAAAAACAGAAGAATTCTGAAGAAATTGTCTGTTTTTATGATGACCAGAGAACACCATGAGTCAGGATATCGATTACAGAGAGAAATTGGGGAAATAATTCATACACTTTCATGACCAAAAAAGACACACACACACACACACGCACGCACGCACGCACGCACGCACGCACGCACGCACGCACGCACGCACGCACGCACACACACACACACACACACACACACACAATCATGGCAGGCACAGAAAAAAAAAACCATCTGAGCCGATATCATCATCATCACCATCATCATCATCATCACCATCATCATCATCATCATCATCATCGTCGTCGTCGTCGTTGTCGTCGTTGTCGTCATCATCATGATCACAGCACCTCTACTACCATTACCAACATCATCATTATCATCATTACCATCATCATTGTCACCATCATCATCGTGGTCATCGTCATTGTCATCATTATTATTATCTTTGTATTTTTCCTTCTCGATGTCTCAGGAGTTATGTTGACATATTCAGATCATCACTTCTGACTCAAAGCAATGCAGAACTATAACCACTCTTTGCGACGACTATGAGCATCATCTGACTATGCCGTTGTCGTCGCCTCCGTTGTCATCGTCATCGTCGTCGTCGTCATCGTCGTCGTCGTATCGTCATCATCATCACCATCATCATCATCATCATCATCATCATCATCATCATCATCATCATCATCATCACCACCACCACCACCACCACCACCACCATCACCATCGTCATCATCATCATCATCATCATCATCATCATCATCATCATCATCGTCATCATTTTCATCAGCAAGAATAATACCCGCACTGGCAGCCGCATCAACATGAGAAACAATCTTATTCTTTGTTCTGTATATAAAGTAATTTTGTACTTTTTTTTTTATCCACGCATAAAAAAAGCCAAGGGATCCTACCCAAGTTTCTCAAGACATAGACAGCAGGTGGGACAGTGGACCGGTATTCAATGGTCACTATGTTTCCATCAGGAAGAGCAGGGAGAGAGAGAGAGAGAGAGAGAGAGAGAGAGAGAGAGAGAGAGAGAGAGACAGAGAGAGAGAGAGAGAGAGAGAGAGAGTCATAGAGAGCTCGCATAAACAAAGAAACACACACACACACACACACACACCACACACACACACACACACACACACACACACACACACACGTTGAGAGAGAGAGAGAGAGAGAGAGAGAGAGAGAGAGAGAGAGAGAGAGAGAGAGAGAGAGAGAGAGAGAGAGAAAACTTGAAATTTGAACCATTGCACAATCTGACATAGACATAAAAGAAAGTATAAAGCGAGGTATATTCTTTCAGTACAACGTAATGACACGTGCATGTTGGCGTTTCAGCGAAAGAAATAGTTATGATCAGAGATGTCCAAAGTGAACAAGTCTTTGTTTTCACGTGGGAACGTGTGGGTCTGTCTATTCATTTTTCAGTCTGTAAACGATGATTCTAGAGGCATGTAGACGGATGATAAGGATGAAGGTTGGAAACATTTTGATGAGATTCAGATCGATGCCAGCAATATCGATTTTTTTTTTTTTCAACGTAGCATGACATTACTGACGCTGATGCTATTTTGTTCTATTCGGCGCTTGGTTTTCGTTCAAAAAATGAAATCAAGATCCAAGGGTACTGATGTTTGCCTCGTGAATGAACACCTTTCACAGAATTCCCTAAAGAAGTGATATCCATATGAGACTTGTGTGGAACAAAGCAGGCGAAAATAACGATGTC